>SOMO01000009.1:92187-106656 GCA_028128575.1 Paedocypris carbunculus | reverse complement strand
TTTTTTATGATTGAATAATTTCATACAGACGGAAATGCCTGTTAGTCAAGGGCATCCTATAATTCTTCTCACTTTGTAATGCACAATAAATTAGTTTGTTCTGCAGTCTGTAATCTATCAAACATGTCAAAATGATGAATGATGATGGTGAAATGATGCACATGATGAATTTATCATCACATCTGCGACATTTGGAGAGAGAGAGAGGTAGCTTTCAATTACAAAGCAGATGTTTCATTTCATAAAGCCTCTTTTTGGATGAAGCTTTAGTTACCATTGCGCTACATGCCATTTTCCAACGTCTTACAAAAAAAACTTTCCTCCAAAAGCGAATTTGACATTCTATGTGTCCTTTTCCAACTCTGCTTTTCAATTGCTTTCCATTTCAAGCTAGCCGGGGTGCTGGGAGATAAGGCCACTATTAGTGTGTTATTTTGGAGTCATGTAAATGACTTTCACTCTGTAATGGACTGACTCTGTTGCTCTGCAAGTGTCGGTGCTATCCACTGTGACAAGAGAACATCAGATTCTGGGGATGTTCAGATCCTCCCGGCTTGATAAGCCGACAAACAATTTTCTCTGTACAGTATACCAATACCATTCTCTACTCATCATTTACAACGAACAATGCATTGTTCTGATTCAATGAAAATTACAGGGACTGTTTCATGCTTCTCCCCAAATAGGAATACATTTTAGGTTAAAAATGAGAAAATATAACGCTTTGCATGTGGTGAAAAGTGTGTATATAAAAATTCAGAATATTAAAGTCTTCTCTTTTCTAAGCCACTTCATCTATTTTTGGGTCGTGGGAGGCTGGAATCAATCCCAGCATCTCATTGCCAAAGGATGAGAAGCCCTTAACCGATGGCAATTTATGGAAACTAGAGGGAAATTTATAGTCTACAATTCACTTGATGTTCATGTTTTTGAACTGTGAAAGAAAGAGACCAAAGAAGAAACACAGGAAAAAAGATGTAAACATGAGAAGAACATGCAAGCTCCATCCTGAAAAGCCCTGCCTGCTGCAAACATGCACGGTAACCTGTTAAGGCCCGTACTGGTGATATTTGCTGTGCATCCCTGATTAGTTGTAAACATTTCCGTTTTTTTTTATTAGTTGTTTTTTATTTTATAGATTTTGTTGATCTATTGAAATCCAATTGCACATTTGTATGGCTCTACGCTTGACAATTAGTGAAAGTGATATGCTGCAATTATCTAATTAAAATGCATTGATGACAAAATTTGGGTTAAATATCACCTGGATGAAGATCATTGGTGATTTTAAATGAATGCATTTAAATGAACAAGGAAAAATAAACAAGTAAACCAATGTAAATGTGTACCATTAAAACCTGTTCTCGCCAGGAGCAACGCTCTGGCATTGAACCATCTTTCATTTAACGGATCATTAATTTCATTAATCGCTGAAATAACCACAACATGATATAACCATCCTGTAATAAAAGTGCTTTCCTTTCAGTATGATGATCGAGTGTCACGGGGGCACAGCTGCTCACTGCCCCCTTGTGTCAGGGAGTGATTTCCACATCACTTGTGTCATCAGTAGGCAAATTGAAGGTGTGAAGAAAAAAAACCATCTCGGGAGTCAGGACTCGAAGGCGAAAAAGCCACTTGATATTAAGCTTGAGCAGCCTTAAGGCCGTCTGCACAAGCCGGTTTGCATCCGAGAATCACCAACAGCATATGCACACTGTTTGCAAGATGGAGGATCAAACAAGGCCAAAAGCACATGTGGCTGTAAGCCGCTTCATGCCAGCCGCGGTTTCCAGTAAGACACTCTCACAATTTCACAGAAAGCCTTAATGACCCACAGAAATAATTAAACCACTAGAGGACTGATGGAGCAGAATGAAATGTGATGAAATATGTCCAGACAGTTACTGAGGAGAATAATGCATAATGATTTATGCAAGATGACTTTCCTCACCACTGGCGGTGAAGCTGCGCACACCCGCACGGCCTCTTGACGAAAAAATCGCCAATTTGTTTACTACGGCTAATGGATGAAGGGCCAATCAGCAACGGCGAATCTCATGCGGTAATCCCATCCACGGCAGAGTCTGTTAAAGATTGACTTTAAACATTTGTGTCCCAATTTCAAGGATTGTGAGAATTGTAGAAATAAATGAACTCCATCACAGATTTGACAGCCACAGCTGCTTAGTGGAAAAATAAGGACAAACATGTAATGTAAATATAATATTCGTTATATAAAGCATAGAATAACAGTACAACCCCACACAAAACAAAAAACATAGGTCATGTGACCAGACTTAACACTCCAGAATCATTACAGTTCATCGGCTTATCTTGACTCGGAACTGCGCTCCATTAAGGTTCAAATAACATTATTAGGTTATCAGGCTATCTTGATTGAACTCCTCTGTAATAGTAATGAGGCGGCCTACACAGAGGAAGTTCATAGTGTAAAGAGAACAACCAGCAAAGAGAGCTTCGTGGTCTTCAGGAAGAGCACACGCAAATTCATCCAATTCCAAGAAGATTCGATTAAAATCGTAAAGTGTCTTATTTACTTGTGCTGAATTTGGGCTGAACAAAACACCAAGAAATGTGTAAAACAAGAAACTCTTCAATTAGGAGGTTTAATTTCCTAATATAGAAATGAAATTTGACATCTCAATGTTTGTAAATGGTTGAACAAAATAGATAAAAAAAGGGATTATCAGTCAACTTCAAATGTGCAGAATAGTGCAACCGCTGATTCACGTTCACGTTATTTAGCTCATAAATATCATTCAGTACCTTCAGCATCCTGCAGATGGCGAAATCTTCTTGTCCGCACAAGAAATTAACCGCAGTAGGAAAATTAATGCTTGCTTGTCGGGCACAATCAAATGTAAATAGTAACGGTAAGTGTCCACTCTCTATGTAGATAAAGAGTACAATTACTCAATCAAAAAAGTAGTTGAGTAGAAAGTAAAAGTGGCTCAAGTACAAAGTAGCCAAAAAATACACAAAGTCCATTTTCTCAAGTACTAGACATCACTGCTGGAAAACCTGATAGCAACACATTCATCTGTAACCCTAAAAATGCTGCTTATATTTAAAATTCTGAATATTTCCTGTATATATTATATTATTATAATGTTATAAACCATTACTCCACTATATATTCAGTATCATAATCAATCAGAACTTCTCTATACTGTATCTGCTGCATATCTGTTAGAACAAATATACTTTTTCCTTTACTATATTTGTGTACTTATACATGTTAAATCACAATAACTCGAATCGAATGTTTTTTTTTTCAATATACACATAAATAAGAAAACTTATATGTGTGTGTACACACAAAGTATAATGGAAAGAAAACATTCTTATATATTTAAATACTACTACACACACACACACACACACAGTCATGTACATTAATTACATGTTGATTCCTGTACTTTAGCTGTATTTCGACATTCTCAATCTCACCATATGGTAATCTCTGCACTCTTCTTCTCTCGGTAGCTTGTTCTACCCATAGCCACCCACACTTCCTCCGCGTTCTGTCTTCTCTTTGCCTCCACCTCCTCAATGACGGAGAAAGAGAAGCTCAGTGAAAGCATCTGAAGAGAGGACATCACAATGTGCACAGAAACACCCAGACAGGAATAGCACCGTATTCAGAAGCACATCACTTGTGGAAAGAGAGAGAAGGAAGGATGGAGATACACACACACACACACACACACACAAACACCCACATGGTGCATTGTGAGATGTGCTTACAGTGCACAAATCCTGTTTGTCAAGGCTGTTGATTAAAAGGCAGGTCTGAAAGAGTTGAAGTCTCTCCAGATGATCAGCTCTTCCACCCACCACTCACAGCTTCACTCCAACAGCAATTGGACTTTTTATTCAGTCACAATCCAAGAGAGTGTGTGTGTTATTACAGTCGGTTCAAGAAACATCCAGCCTGAATGAGTCTGTTAGGAACATTAGCCATAACGGTTTCTTGAAGAGGAACAAGGACATGTCATGAGAGCATCTCTCCAGACTGTGTCAACAGAAGATTATTAAAAAAAGACAATCTATAACGGACTACACAAACATTTGCCGTGGTCTAATGGAAAAATAGCTTCAATATATTTCCATAGTAACCAATGCTGGTCCAGATCCATATTTTTCAAGCACAACAGTGAATCCAGAGGGTTTATGTGCTTTCATAAATTATGGATTTTTCTCCGAGTTAAACTCAACCGGCTCTCAGGGTGGAATTATCCCTCTTACCTTTGACTGCACTGTGCTGTTTAGTTAGATTGATCTTATTCTTAATTCCGGATCCATATGGTCACAATCAACTTGCCTGTAATTAAAACGCAGCTAAATGCCAAACGCGTTCACGGATCACGAGCGCGCAATAAGCAAACGCTTTCGAAGGAGCGACACTGCCCCCTGCTGTCTGAAGACAGACCGTCGTCTCACAAATGATAACACGCGCAAGCAGATAGTACTATTTACACACGTAAAAATAAAAGTTAATGAAAACACAGCCAACTATTTATTTTTTCTGCTTTTATTGCAGAATAGTGCACCGTGTGTTGAAATGTTGATGCATAGAGAAACAAGCAGCAATTGTTTTAATCCTAGCATTTTTATCATTTTTTTTTTCATTGCCGCTAGGATCTATCAACAATACAGTGACGCTCAGCGGCCCATATCCAGGCCCTGTAGGTCTTTCATTTGTTTTATTATTTCAATATTTGCATTGTTTTGCTCATCTAAAATGTTTTGTCCTTTTGGAAGAAAGTGACGCATATTCAAAAATGTCTATCAAAGTTTTTAGTGTTAATTGTCACCTGAGAACTTTCCAAACTTGCAAAACGAAGGACTGAAAATGATCTTGGGGGAAGAGAAAATAAACTTGGTCACATTCTCAATGTTCAGACCATCGTCTTAATAAGTGGGTTCACAGGCAGACAAAGTTAACTTGAATAAGTTAAAGAAAAGTCAACTTGAATTAAAAACCATATCCACAAAAGGTGCCAATCTAGGACTTCTGGAACGAAAAGGTCAATAAAGGTCATATTCAGCTAGGCCAAGGGTTAATAAGTGCATGACGAGGGACCTTAAAAAATTGTTAGTTGCAAAAAGAGGACAGACTCAGGAACAGCAGCATGACTGATTTAAAAATTAAAAGTGTAATTTTAAAAACGTCTCAGAGCAGCACAAGACAACATTTTGTTACACAGAGAATATTAAACAACAGTTGCGTTATTGTGCAATAATTTCTGTTGGCGGACGCCGGTGGTGGTGGTGATGACGACAAAATTAGAACGCTTTCTGTGGCTTAAAGAGTTTGTCTCACATCAGCTGTGGTAAGACGGAGAACCTGGTCAGTTGGAGGAGGGATCATTCAGGTTATTAAAACATGAAACCAGGCGGGCATGATGCTGGCGAATGAAGCTTTGAATGCCACAAGCACAGCTAACCACATCAACAAATAGCAAAAAAAAAACAACAACAAGAAGACACACTCTAAAACATAAAACACAAAGGATGCACAAATTGACGTTGAGGGGCAAGGTATGGGCCTGGAACTGCTGGAAATAAATTGACTGGTAACTTATTTTTCACTTTCAGTAAAAAGTTTGTCTTGTGTTCACTGACTGGCTTAGCATAAAAGTGACTGCCAAATAAAAAAAAAAAAAAAAGTAAAGTGAAGCAAAAAAAGTTATTTGGTATTTTTGTGCCATCAATGAAGTTTCATTTGTTGTGTTGAGGTTTCGAGCTGTGACTATAAAGCAGTGACAATGAAAACAATTTGGTGTCCAGTGTCACGCATTTATTAGAAAATATTACATTTGATTTCTATTATTATCACTACTATTAAAAATGACCATAAAAACATGTTATAAAATAGTTTGTAGTATGTAGAATCAGTACAGGTGTAGCTATTTCACTACATTTCCAAAGTATATTGTTTCAGATGAGCTCATATGTTAAATGTGTAAAAACTAAACGAAGTTATCTAAACCGTTTAGCAAGATTGCTGCACTTCACTTTATTGGCCAGAGGGGGCGCAATTAAGTAAAACCCGCAGTCCCGGCTTGGTCTGTCAGTAGTGTCCGTCAGTGTCAGTGCAGAGACAGGGTCAGACCCCCGGTGCTTGTCTTCTGGGGTCCCTGAATACCTACACCAGGTACAGCAAGAGTCTGCCTAACTGCTGTCCGCAGAAAACTTCGACTTCCTGGACTTTACACATCTAACGGAAACTTCAGCCGCTATTAGTCGGAGTTTTCATCTCATCCCCCTTTCTTTTCCAGAGACCCCCGGGGAACATCGGAATGAATTCCACGGCTTTCAGTGAGACGGAGTGGGGTTTCTTTAGCAACAGAAGCGGCTTGTTAACGCCCGCGGGCCCGGATGAGCGGAGCGTGTTCGTCACCCGCACGGTGCACATCGCGGTGATGTGTGTGCTGGCCCTCACTGTGGTCTTCGGCATCTTCTTCCTGGGCTGCAACTTGCTTATTAAGTCCGAGGGTATGATTAATTTTCTCGTGACGGAGAGGAGACAGTCGAAGGATGTGGAAGCGGTGATTGTGGGCTCGTACTAGCGGACCGGCAGAGGGACATCACGGCATCACTTCACCCACAGATGAAGAACAACACGTCTTGGAAAGAAACTGCACACTGCTGTGGTGGGGTTCATTCTAAACATTCAAATAGCCACATTTATTTAAGTTCAGCTTTCTTGTTTTTTTAAAGATGGTCTGCTCAAACTTATAGGAACAACTTTGGGGCCGAGAGCCGAAAGACAGAAAACAACATCCTTACAATGATGTTTATATTTATTATACAAAAGAACTTTAAAATGTTGTGCTTTTAGCATGTACATTTATGGAAAGTTACTTAAATTGGGTTGAAATCTTTCTGAAGTCTATCTTGTAAAGTGTCCAGAACATGTGCACTTGTTCCTGAAACAGCACTTTTGGATTACATAATAGGATCACAGTTTGAATGTGATCCAATTATGCAACAACTTGTAACAACACAATGTAACACATTTGTGTGAAGCTGCATGTGTTAATTGCCGGTAATGTACTTTTGTGTATGCACTTGTAACTACAATTTTTTTTTAATGGAAACAAATGGATTTCTGACCTCAGTTTGCACTAGTTATTCACAGAAACAATAAAACGTGTGTGGATGGATGATAAAAAACGTGTGAAGTAAAATGATGCGAAAGAAACATCAACACAAAAAACAATTCTGTTTCATTTGGTTTTTCAAAACCCATGAATCAATAAAACTTTAGTCTGAGAGGGATGCGTGTACTCAGTGCGGCTGGGAAAAAACGCCTCTTTCAGGTCTGTTTGCATTACAGAAAGCGTCTAATCACCTGATCAGTGGGTAAAGAAAGACAGATGGAAAGCTCTGAGTGAGAGGAAAGGCTGAACACTGTAATGGCCCATTAACTGGCTTGATGGATTCACACACTAAAACATGCAAGAGCGATTTACTGCGAAAATACAGCTAATCAGACGATTTCCTACATGATACAAGATATTTCCAACTTAGCTGCTTTAAGTTTAGAGCAAGATGTAAAATGAGAGAAAAACCTCCATCCTGTATGCTGACATGGATCAGGAGTTAGCTCAGACGCCAGTTATTCATGCTACAGAGTCATTACGTTTCACTGGCCTTGAGGTGACAATTTAAAGGGAATCATTCCAAATGCTTTCATATCGACAACCACGCGATGCTGGAGTCACTGCCCTTCAGCTCTAATCGAGATCTTTAGAACACTCACCCAATACGGTCAAATGAACAATCCTGTTGCTTTTACGTTTCTAAACATTGAAGCTTGTTACGACATAAATGGGGACATATACGACATATACAAGCAACTGCAAACCAGATTCAGATTGATCTCGTTAGGACAGATAAAAGCCTAATGTGGCATAATCGAATTGGTTCTAGTTGTGGCAAAAGTCAATAATATGATTTCTATTCTGGCCAAAGTGACTAATTTGAGTTTGAGTGTGAGCCATTTCTGAGTCGCGGGAACTATAAAGGAACTATCAACAAGGTTATTGTAACCAACTAAATTGCAGATTTATTTTACAGCCCTTACAGAAAGCTGAACTGGAAACACCAGTAGGTGAAAAACTGAATCCCATCAAAACTGGGGAATCAGTCTTTTTCAAAATGATATTAATCGTAACATCATTTTTGCATGAGAGTAAAAGGAAAGAAAGTCTAGTCTTGGTTAAAAAAAAGTCATTTTTTTAATCTTTGTGTCACAATTTAAAATCCAAAGGAAAAGACTATTGAAAAGAGTTTCAAATCACAGAAGGAAAATCCAACAGAAGAAATTTAGCAGCAAAATGTAACTCTACAGATCCAAATGTATTTTACTAAAAACTTACATTATCTACATAAAATCCATGATTTGTGTGCAGAAAAAAGCTGTAGGTTGGGACGGAGCGGTGTGATGTCAGTTGAGGTACCAGGCGAGCGTAAGTGTGGCTACTAAACCATTGAGGATGGCCATGCTGTAGCCCAAATGAAACGCCTGTCGTGTCGTCTGTCTGTAAAAGCAAAAAACAGTGAGCAAAAATGGTTCCAATGAATGTAAGTATATATATACACAGTATATATTCTATTATCACATTCAACCAGCATAAACTTTAATAAATCTATTATATTAAAAATAAAAACCAATTGGTTTTGAAAAAATTCATCGTCGAAATGGAAAAAACTAAAATCGATACATTTTAGATATACAAATCAGTAACTATATAATTCAATCATTTATATATAGAAATATATAGAATTACATTTATATCTAGGAAAAATAATTGGTTTTAAGTAGATAAGAAATTATGCCTTTGAATGTGTGCTGATTATACTATTAAACATCGTTTACTAAAACAATACTTAGTAATTGGGGGATTGATGGAAAATGCGATTATAATGGACACAAGAAATGAAGAATTATGTGTATTAGAATTGTGTTAAGAAAACACGTAGAACACTTCGGGACAACCGTTTCATTTTATTTGACATTCTCCAGAGAGTCGGTTGATTACAGCTAAACTTTAGACAGACAACAGCCTTGATGCAGAACATTTCCTGACGTGTTTAGACGTGACGGATTAGAATCAAGGTCGTTCATTCCCAAAGCTTTCGTCTGAAGACTCAAAGCATCAGAGGAGACTGAACTCATCTCCATCTGCAGACCACATCAGCCATGGCAACTCCCTGAACCACAAATATAGCGGAAGCAGAGAATATAACGCCTGTCGCTGGACCACAAACACCTCAGTGTGACCAAACACTCAACAAACGACTGGAAACAAACAGCTGCAAAATACATTCTGGTTCTAGAAACGAAACCAAAAACGAGTTCCAGTCACACAAGGACGATGAGGAGCAGAAAACAGTGTGTTTTGTGGAGCTACGCAAGGGGGGTCAGTCAATAACACCTAGCCCAGTTGTTAGCAGATCAATAGCTTGTTTGCATTAGCGCTGGCTGGGGAAGTTGTGATGAGGACAGACATCACCAGAGTTACTGGATAACAAAGCTGCCCAGCAATGAAGTGACCCGAGGTTTCATGAACAAGCCTCTAGGCGTAATCAATAACATTACTGTCGACAGCCAATCAGAAAGCTGCTTGTGGACTCATCTATCATAGGCTTTTAAAAACTAAAAAGTCTTTAAATTTGCATTGTATGGCATTGGATTGAAAAAAGGCAGCTAAATTTAAGCATTATTTCGGACTATAAGGTGCACTTGAATAAAAAAAAAAAGTTTAAAAATTGACTCTGCACTTTATACTCTGGACTAAAACTTGTGCCTTATATGTGAAGATTACGACATAGATATATATTAAAATTGTGCTGTATAATCCTGTAATAGTCTGAAAAATACGGTAATTTAATTTAGCAATGGAGAGCAGATTTATGAGACTTCAATTGTGTAAACCTTCATAGTTCAAAGCGGAATACGTACGTACAGAATACGAACATACAGAATATATTAATTAGATTTGTAGCGGCACTATATAATGAAGTGCTGACATTTAAAGCAAGAGTCAAGAAACACAGATGCAAGAATAGGTCAGCTTATAATAAGACATGAAATAACATGATATAAATTTTTCATATACTGCCTATACTGTAGCTTTAATCTTTTGTTGGTTAAACTAGTTATTTTCAATTTTTGATATTGTCAATGAATTCAACAAAATTCCAGACCTTCTGAAATTTTGACTTACGCAAATAATGAAGCATGTTATCATTAGTTTCTTCAAAATGTCCCATAGGCAAAAGAACATTTATCAAAAAAAAAAAATCACAGTGGTGGGGGGAATATTATTCTGCTCACATTATAAAATGTTAAAATAAGTAAATTAATGAACTAAATTCTGCACCTTTTCAGAATTCCACCTACTCTGACAGACGGTCAAAATCCTGATAAACTCAATTACCACAAGTAGAAATTGAATTTAGTTTATTTCCAACTAGTTTCCCCTAGTTGGTTAGAAACATCGTCTTAGTCATTCCTGGTTAATCGATGAAAAAAAAATGGTGCTTTAAACTTCACTCGGATGAAGAACACGTCAGTCTTAGGTTCATGAGCAAATCAGACGCTGTGGTTTATAGTGACGACACAATGCCAACACTTCCAAAATATATAAACTAAAATTAAAAATGTGTCCCTTACCAAAGGAAAAAAAAGGTAGATACAAGTTCTACAGTGGCTGCTAAAGTATTTACCGTACTCGGTTAATTTTATAAGCTGAGTAGGTCATATTTGGAGTAAAGTGCCCTTTCACCACTCTTTCCAAAAGCTGGTCCTCTTCTCTCTTTCACCGGGCCAGTAATATCAGCCATTAGGACGCGTTTGATGAGGTTTTGAGCTGCACAAAGTCCCCGCAGACAATTTCCATGACATTTTTGAATGTTCCGCCTGGTGCTTTTCGTCAGCTCTGAAGATGAAAAGCAATTACGGGAAATTGCTTTTTGCTCTCTGCCGTGCCGGTGTTCCTGTCTGGCTGAGATCAGCACAATCACAAAGGAACACTTTTATACTTTACCAGCGACAAACTCCCCAGACACTGACCAAATATATGGAAATGGGAAAATGAGCTAAAAAGCGTGAAGATCCACGAGAACAGGATACTGGAACATTTCTGAACGTTTTACAATCCTCCCATACTGTATTTTGTTCTGATAGATTTAAGAAACATGTCAAACTTGATAGAGCTAGAGGTTAGTATTTTAAAGTTTTTCGTTTCCAATTTTACAGTTACATTTCCTGGATTAAAGTCCTTTCAATCTCACGCAGCATTACGTTGTTACGCTTGGGTCATATTTTAATATACAGTACTGAATTGGAAAACAAATATTAGAATAGAATATAGAATAGAATAGAATAGAATATAGAAATACTTTTTATTCTAAAAGTACCCTAAATAAACTGAATTGAATAAACTAACAACCATAAAAGTTGTTAATAAATTATTTGGTGTGAAAAAAAAAACACATTTATAAATGAATATTAATAATATAAAATTAACATAAAGATTTGTAAGCAACTTTTACATGTACAGAAAACACTTAACATAACAGCTTTACCATTTATTTTATTTTATTTTTGAGAATATTATTTATTAATTATATATATTTTTAAATATGCTTAAATTAAAGAATATTTTAAAACATATATATTAAAGCATGTCAAGGTTGATGATTAAAATTAAAATGATCAATATGTTAAAAATAGTACCAATTTTAATCCCAGCCATTTTAGATACAGTAATATTGTTATTTTCTGGTTTGTTTGTTTGTTTTTTTTTTTTTAATACATATAGTGTTCACAAGTTGCAAAGGTGACAAGTGTTTATCTGTGTCTGTGCTTGTAAACATACAAATACTGTACATGGTGACATTAATTAATATGAAGTAAGAGTCCTCACTTGAATCTGCCTGAAGAAAGCGGTGTCGGTGGAAACGTTCCGGGCTCGAATGAGTCGAAGTAGGTAAGTGTCCATGAAAAACTGCAACACAAGACCCCAGCCACAGAGGAGACCCCCAGAATACTCCAGAACCCTGCGAGGAAACGTTTCTGCTTTACAACACTTCACTTCTGATCATAGTAGTGGTATTGTAACATACCGAGTAATCTCACTTCTGATCCATCTTCAGTAGTTATCCTTTCTGTTCTCAAGTCTGAACACACACACACACACACACACACATACACACACACCTTGGAAATATTAATGTTCTGAGCCACACGTCATGCAATTTAAAAAACGTTTTTAAATATTTTGCCTNGTCCCGGCTTGGTCTGTCAGTAGTGTCCGTCAGTGTCAGTGCAGAGACAGGGTCAGACCCCCGGTGCTTGTCTTCTGGGGTCCCTGAATACCTACACCAGGTACAGCAAGAGTCTGCCTAACTGCTGTCCGCAGAAAACTTCGACTTCCTGGACTTTACACATCTAACGGAAACTTCAGCCGCTATTAGTCGGAGTTTTCATCTCATCCCCCTTTCTTTTCCAGAGACCCCCGGGGAACATCGGAATGAATTCCACGGCTTTCAGTGAGACGGAGTGGGGTTTCTTTAGCAACAGAAGCGGCTTGTTAACGCCCGCGGGCCCGGATGAGCGGAGNGCTGTCCGCAGAAAACTTCGACTTCCTGGACTTTACACATCTAACGGAAACTTCAGCCGCTATTAGTCGGAGTTTTCATCTCATCCCCCTTTCTTTTCCAGAGACCCCCGGGGAACATCGGAATGAATTCCACGGCTTTCAGTGAGACGGAGTGGGGTTTCTTTAGCAACAGAAGCGGCTTGTTAACGCCCGCGGGCCCGGATGAGCGGAGCGTGTTCGTCACCCGCANTCGACTTCCTGGACTTTACACATCTAACGGAAACTTCAGCCGCTATTAGTCGGAGTTTTCATCTCATCCCCCTTTCTTTTCCAGAGACCCCCGGGGAACATCGGAATGAATTCCACGGCTTTCAGTGAGACGGAGTGGGGTTTCTTTAGCAACAGAAGCGGCTTGTTAACGCCCGCGGGCCCGGATGAGCGGAGCGTGTTCGTCACCCGCACAGTGCACATCGCGGTGATGTGTGTGCTGGCCCTCACTGTGGTGTTCGGCATCTTCTTTTTGGGCTGCAACTTGCTTATTAAGTCCGAGGGTATGATTAATTTTCTCGTGACGGANCACACAAAGTATAATGGAAAGAAAACATTCTTATATATATAAATACTACACACACACACACACACACACACACACACACACACAGTCATGTACATTAATTACATGTTGATTCCTGTACTTTAGCTGTATTTCGACATTCTCAATCTCACCATATGGTAATCTCTGCACTCTTCTTCTCTCGGTAGCTTGTTCTACCCATAGCCACCCACACTTCCTCCGCGTTCTGTCTTCTCTTTGCCTCCACCTCCTCAATGACGGAGAAAGAGAAGCTCAGTGAAAGCATCTGAAGAGAGGACATCACAATGTGCACAGAAACACCCAGACAGGAATAGCACCGTATTCAGAAGCACATCACTTGTGGAAAGAGAGAGAAGGAAGGATGGAGATACACACACACACACACACACACACACACAAACACCCACATGGTGCATTGTGAGATGTGCTTACAGTGCACAAATCCTGTTTGTCAAGGCTGTTGATTAAAAGGCAGGTCTGAAAGAGTTGAAGTCTCTCCAGATGATCAGCTCTTCCACCCACCACTCACAGCTTCACTCCAACAGCAATTGGACTTTTTATTCAGTCACAATCCAAGAGAGTGTGTGTGTTATTACAGTCGGTTCAAGAAACATCCAGCCTGAATGAGTCTGTTAGGAACATTAGCCATAACGGTTTCTTGAAGAGGAACAAGGACATGTCATGAGAGCATCTCTCCAGACTGTGTCAACAGAAGATTATTAAAAAAAGACAATCTATAACGGACTACACAAACATTTGCCGTGGTCTAATGGAAAAATAGCTTCAATATATTTCCATAGTAACCAATGCTGGTCCAGATCCATATTTTTCAAGCACAACAGTGAATCCAGAGGGTTTATGTGCTTTCATAAATTATGGATTTTTCTCCGAGTTAAACTCAACCGGCTCTCAGGGTGGAATTATCCCTCTTACCTTTGACTGCACTGTGCTGTTTAGTTAGATTGATCTTATTCTTAATTCCGGATCCATATGGTCACAATCAACTTGCCTGTAATTAAAACGCAGCTAAATGCCAAACGCGTTCACGGATCACGAGCGCGCAATAAGCAAACGCTTTCGAAGGAGCGACACTGCCCCCTGCTGTCTGAAGACAGACCGTCGTCTCACAAATGATAACACGCGCAAGCAGATAGTACTATTTACACACGTAAAAATAAAAGTTAATGAAAACACAGCCAACTATTTATTTTTTCTGCTTTTATTGCAGAA
>SOMO01000009.1:33716-45623 GCA_028128575.1 Paedocypris carbunculus | reverse complement strand
ACACACACACACACACACACACACACACACCTTAGTTCCAATATTCTGATGCGTTCTGTTTCTTTCTCAGTTTCAGCACAGGACGGTTCTGAGGCATCACAGTATGGAGACCAGGTACAGGCACCTTACAGACACCATATAAGCACCCTTTTTTCCAATTTTAGGAGCTAAAAACTTGGTATGTGCGCAACCCCAATATCCAAATTTCAAGTAAGAAGCAATCACAAATAAATGGAAATACGTGATTATGCTTTACATTGCGCTGTCCTCTTTTCTTTATATAATGGTTCCGGATGCAGACATGCACATAGGCTTTTATTGGCTGAATAACAGACATAAAGAAACATTAGCCACGACCTGACACTTAGCAGTGGCTAAGCAACAAGCTGTTCTACCTCACATGCAACAGAATTGGAAATAAATAGAAAGCACATTAATCTGAATAACAGAAAAAAAGAAATCTTATTGACGCAGCAATACTTAGCAGTGGCTAATTAATGCTGGAAGAAAGAAAAATAAATGTAATTCATTTAATAATACAATTTTAATACTATAACACAACAAACTTTCTGCCTGTGAGGGAACTAGTACACGCGAAAACCGGACTATGCCCATAGAAGGACACAGCAAGTGCAATCAGAGCACCCCCTACTGGAGATATAGTCTACTACATTTAGAAATAGTATTTAACATTACTATTTTTTATGTATTATTTTATTAAAAGAGTATTGTTAAGAGAAGTGTTTAGCCAGAATTGTAGGTTTCTGGAAGTCAGAACACCATGAATGTAATGAGGTGGAATGAGCTCTATTAATGGAATTTTTATTTTGTGCCTGAAAATCCAGAGTGTGCTTATATTCGCGTAAATACGGTATCATAGTCATAGTGAAAGCAATGCAGCTGTGATTGAAGTGGTGTGTGTTTGTGTGTGTGCAGGTGTCTATTCTGCTGGCGATCGAGCTGATCTGGAACCTGTGTGAGGTTCTGTTCATCGAAGCAGCCCCAGGTCTGAAACACAATACTCTGCTAGTAAACTGATCCATGCCTGTAGAAACAGAGATGGTCTATTGGTCTGTCTGTGTCTGTCTGTCTGTCTCTTAGCTACTGCTCTGCTGCTCCACCTGCTGGACTGGGTCCGTCTGCACAAGTCAGATGTGGACGCTAGAGCCAGAGAAGTGCTGCAGAGCGACTGTCCCGTACAGCATCCGGCCTACTGGGACGTGGTAGGAGCCACACCAGTGTTCATTTTGACAAACATTTTTTATTTAGTCTTAGTCATAGTCTTTTGACTAAAACTCAGTTTGGTTTTAGTCCCAATTTAGCCTAATTTTTTATAGCTTTAGTCTAATTTTAGTTGACTAAATAGCACAGCATTTTAGTCGACTATAGATTTAGTCAACGAAAATATTAAGTGCTATATATTTAAAATGTCTAAGAAATCTGAATACTTAGTTAACTATGAACAAATATAAAATATATACAAAGATCTTTCCAAATAAATGTTTTCTCATAATTGAAACTTCAACAAAGAGAAAATAAATACAGTAAAATAAAATTAATTATAATTGCATCACGTTTATAAGTAACAAATGGTTGCACAGTGAAAGAAGAAGTTTCTGCCCGTTATTGATACCTCACAGGCGGCGTACAGATGGTTTTTCTAAGGTCACGTTGAATGTAAAACAAATCCATATATCTTCCTGGCGGAGAAGACGTTATTGAAGACGCTCGTGATTCTATTACTACACCACCTCACTGAGTCACCGTGTCTTTTCCTGCATCCGAGTGGTGATTGTGTTTGCACTCGCCTTTCTCCACAAGCTCGGATTATGATTGGACGTCGTTACAAAAGGCATTTTCGTTTAGTTTTTTTTCGTTGACGAAAGTGTCAAGAAATGTAGTTTTAGTTTTCGTCCCTAAGCGGGAGTTTTTATATAGTTCTCGTTTCATTTTTGTCAGGGGAAAAGTGTCGTTGACAAAGACAGTGACGAAAATATTTCGTCAACGGAATTAACACTGAGCCACACGGCATCTGACTGGGAGCATCGGTGCTGATGTGTGTGTGTGTGTGTGTGTGTGTGTGTGTAGGTGATGAGTCTAGTGCTGCAGGGGCGCGTGGATGAGGCTCGGCAGGTTCTGTCCCGGCCCGACAGCAGCTCTGTGTTCAAGCGCATGGACGTCCTGCTGCAGAACATGCCTGTGTTCAACGTACGTCTCGTCGTTTTTTCACGTAACTCACACACAGATGACAGTAAGACGTGTGTGTGTGTGTGTGTAGCCAAGCGGTGCTCAGACCATCACAGAGTTTGAGGTGCGATGGCGACACTGGCATGAGGAGTGTGACCGGTGTCTGCAGGACCAGAGCTTTGCCAGCAACACACACCTGGAGAACATCTGTAAGGTCAGCGACCTCTGCAGCAGCATCTCTCTACAGATGTTCTCTCTCTGTAACACTCTGAGTCTGTCCGTCAGGTGCTGGTGGGAGATGAGGATGTGTTGTTGGAGCAGAGGGATCTGTTGGGCACCTGGTATCACTTCCTGGTGACTCGTCTGCTCTTCTGTCACCCCACCATCAAGCCGTCAGACCTGCACTACTACGCTCAGGTACAGATGCAGGACATTTCTGCAGTCGTCTCAAAGCCTAGGAATGCAACCTGCAACCTTGGTGTAACCACAACACAATGGTTANGCCAGTCTGTCAGAGAGAGAGATGATCCGCACACGGGTATTGTATCATTTCAGATTTTCCACATCGATACTTATCGAAATGTGGATCTTTTTGACAACACTAGTGGGAAGAGAGTAAGAGCGAGTGTTTGTCCTCTGCAGTCCAGCCTGAAGCTGTTTGTGGGTCCGCGGGCGTCTCCGGAGCCTCTGGACAACATCCTGCTGTCGGCGTTTGAGTTTGACCTGCATCAGGTGATCAGAGACTGCAGGTGTGTCAGCTCTTCACCTCTCTCTCTCTCTCTCTCTCTCTCTCTCTCTCTCTCTCACTGTGTTCATGTCTCTCTCACACTTCCATTTTCTCTCTCTCTCTCACACCTTCTCATTCTCTCATTCTCATTTTCTCTCTTTCTGTGTTCATATCACTCTCTCATTTTCTCTCATATTCTCTCTCTCACTTATTCTGTCTCTCTCCTTCCCTCCCTCTTTCTGTGTTCATCTCTTTCTCACTCTCATATTCTCTCTCTCATTCTCTCTTTGACTCTCAACTCTGTCGTTCTCTCACTCTCATTGTCTCTGTCTCTCTCATTCTCTTTCTCTCATATTCTCTCTCTCACTCTCTCATTCTCTCACTTTCTCTCACACACTCTATCTGCTTCTCTCATTCTCTCTTTCTGTGTTCATTTCACTCTCGTATTCTCTCTCTCATTCTCTCACTTTCACACACTCTATCTGCTTCTCTCATTCTCTCTCTCTTTCTGTGTTCATCTCACTCTCGTATTCTCTCTCTCATTCTCTCACTTTCTCTCACACACTATCTGCTTCTCTCATTCTCTCTTTCTGTGTTCATCTCACTCTCGTATTCTCTCTCTCATTCTCTTTTTCACTCTCTCACTCTTATTCTCTCTGTCTCTCTTTTCCTCACTCTTTCTGTGTTCATCTCTCTCACTCTCGTATTATCTTTCATTCTTTCATTCTCTCACTCTGTCGTTCTCTCTCTCTCTCTATCTCACTCTCATTCTCTCTCTCTCTGTTCATCTCTCTCTTCAGCATTGCCCTCAACAACTGGTGGTTTGTGGCTCATCTGACCGACCTGCTGGATCACTGCAAACTCCTCCAGTCGCACAACCTGCAGTGAGTGTCCCTGACAAGCTCCTCAACCAGGACTCCTAAAACTCCAACCAAGATGAGTTGTGACGTGTGTGTGTGTGTGTGTGTGTGTGTGTGTGTGTGCAGCTTTGGGTCCAACCTTCGGGAGTTTCTGGTAGTGGAATACGCCTCTGGTCTCTTCACACACCACAGGTGATGTTCAACGAAGCACAGCAGCTCTACAGAAGGATAAAGCTCAGGAACAAAGCCAGAGAAACGTCATTTTCTCTGTGTGTGTGTGTGTGTGTGTGTGTGTGTGTGTGTCAGTCTGTGGCAGCTGGCTGTGGATTACCTGGATCAGTGTGGAGAGTTTGGTCGTGTGTGTCTGGAGCTGCAGCTGGAGCGAGTGTCTCTGGACACGGAACGTAAAGCAGCGAAGCTACTGCGCATCTGTGAGGACAGACAGATGAGCGAGCAAGGTGAGTAAGAGCGAGCGAGCGAGTGTGTGTGTGTGTGNTTACCTGGATCAGTGTGGAGAGTTTGGTCGTGTGTGTCTGGAGCTGCAGCTGGAGCGAGTGTCTCTGGACACGGAACGTAAAGCAGCGAAGCTACTGCGCATCTGTGAGGACAGACAGATGAGCGAGCAAGGTGAGTAAGAGCGAGCGAGCGAGTGTGTGTGTGTGTGTGTGTGTGTGTGAGCATCTCTGTGTGTGTGTTTCAGTCCGCAGCATCTGTAAGATCATGGCTAAACGAGCTCTGAGGAACAACAGACTGGGATCTGCTCTGTCCTGGAGCATCAGAGCCAAAGACGCCGCCTTCGCCACACTCATCTCAGAAAGGTCTCGCATGTTCTCAGTTTTGTAATCCGCCCAGTCTCAGCGTCTCTTGCTCGCTCTCCTAAATCTCAGAAGCTTCTCANTCTCTAATGTCTCAGAAGTGTCTCACTCACTCTCTAATGTCTCAGAAGCGTCTCACTCACTCTCTAATGTCTCACTCACTCTCTAATGTCTCAGAAGCGTCTCACTCACTCTCACGTCTCAGATGCGTCTCTCTTCTTCTCTGTGTGTAGGTTTCTTCAGGACTACAGCAGCAGAGGATGTTTCAGGGATCTGGACCTGCTGGATAATCTGGGTTCAGCCATGTTACTCAGTGACCGTCTCACGTTCCTCGGTACAGTTCTGCTTCCACGGCACAGGAAAGGGTTTTTGCAGTGACACTGTCATTACAGGGAAGTACCGCGAGTTCCACCGTCTGTACGGCGATAAGAGTTTCGGCGAGGCAGCTGGTCTGCTGCTGTCCCTGCTGACCGCCCGCATCGCCCCGCGCAGCATGTGGTTCACCCTGCTGACCGACGCGCTGCCCCTGCTGGAGCAGAGGGAGGTGATCTTCTCAGTGGAGCAGACCTACCAGCTCATGTCCTGTCTGGAGGAGCTGAACCAGGGAGACCAGCCACAGGTGAGTCCTGACCTATGACCTCTGACCCACCTCGTGACCGCTGACCCTTCCAGCCCGACGAGGTGGAGTCCACCAAGATGGAGCTGCTGCGTCTGGCTCTTGCCCGAAACCTGGCCATGGCCATCGTGAAAGAGGGAACACTGGAGACGTGAAGGTCTCACTTGATCTACACACTTTCATTAAACTTCTTGGCTTTTCCAATAAACCTTGTGATTCTTTTCTACTGGATTTAGCTGCTCGGCCTCAGTGAAGGTTTAGGATCTGGCGAGATGTTGTGGGGCTTGCAGACGACTAACCAATAGGGCGCGAGATGAGAGGCATCAGGACACTCTTCCTGTTTGATAAGAAAGCTCTCAGACAGACAGGAAGTGAGCAGGTGGGGTGTTTAATGGCACAGGAAGTGATGACATCAGTCAAACATCATCATCATCATCATCACCGACACACAACAGAAGCAGCAGAACAAGGACAGGAACGTAAAAAACTCAAAGTGTAAACGCTTGCACGGTGGGATTAAAACGCATCAAGTTTCTTCTAGAGTCACTGTCCAAAACCAGCTGGAGAGAGACAGACAGATGTGCGGGTGAGACAGCCGGGGGTTGAGAGACAGATTCAAATAAAGGCGTAAAAGAGGCAGAAAGGGGAGAAAGAGATGGAGGGACAGAGATGAGAGAGGCGAGCGGGTACAGATAGACTAGGGCAACAGANCACACTTCCATTTTCTCTCTCTCTCTCACACCTTCTCATTCTCTCATTCTCATTTTCTCTCTTTCTGTGTTCATATCACTCTCTCATTTTCTCTCATATTCTCTCTCTCACTTATTCTGTCTCTCTCCTTCCCTCCCTCTTTCTGTGTTCATCTCTTTCTCACTCTCATATTCTCTCTCTCATTCTCTCTTTGACTCTCAACTCTGTCGTTCTCTCACTCTCATTGTCTCTGTCTCTCTCATTCTCTTTCTCTCATATTCTCTCTCTCACTCTCTCATTCTCTCACTTTCTCTCACACACTCTATCTGCTTCTCTCATTCTCTCTTTCTGTGTTCATTTCACTCTCGTATTCTCTCTCTCATTCTCTCACTTTCACACACTCTATCTGCTTCTCTCATTCTCTCTCTCTTTCTGTGTTCATCTCACTCTCGTATTCTCTCTCTCATTCTCTCACTTTCTCTCACACACTATCTGCTTCTCTCATTCTCTCTTTCTGTGTTCATCTCACTCTCGTATTCTCTCTCTCATTCTCTTTTTCACTCTCTCACTCTTATTCTCTCTGTCTCTCTTTTCCTCACTCTTTCTGTGTTCATCTCTCTCACTCTCGTATTATCTTTCATTCTTTCATTCTCTCACTCTGTCGTTCTCTCTCTCTCTCTATCTCACTCTCATTCTCTCTCTCTCTGTTCATCTCTCTCTTCAGCATTGCCCTCAACAACTGGTGGTTTGTGGCTCATCTGACCGACCTGCTGGATCACTGCAAACTCCTNAGACAGACAGGCGGGTGAGGGCGACAGACGTGGGTAAAGGCGACAGACAGACAGACAGACAGGCGGGTGAGGGCGACAGACGTGGGTAAAGGCGACAGACAGACAGACAGACAGGCGGGTGAGGGCGACAGACGTGGGTAAAGGCGACAGACAGACAGACAGACAGGCGGGTGAGGGCGACAGACGTGGGTAAAGGCGACAGACAGACAGACAGACAGGCGGGTGAGGGCGACAGACGTGGGTAAAGGCGACAGACAGACAGACAGACAGGCGGGTGAGGGCGACAGACATGGGTAAGGGTGATAGACAGACAGGCTGTTGTACTCGCACATGATGCTGCAGCTTTTGGCCCTTAAGAACACTGATGCCCAGCATCTGTAAAGGCGCCAGTGCCCGTCTGATGCCACCGTAACACCCGCCGCTCCACAGCAGCTCAACCTGGACTGATGAATGAAAAGCAGAGTAGAGGTCTTCACTACAGCTGGTTAATACTGACGCTACATGGTCATTACACTTCAGAACATTCTGCAGAAGGGCGAGTGTGTGTGTGTGTGNTTTTGGCCCTTAAGAACACTGATGCCCAGCATCTGTAAAGGCGCCAGTGCCCGTCTGATGCCACCGTAACACCCGCCGCTCCACAGCAGCTCAACCTGGACTGATGAATGAAAAGCAGAGTAGAGGTCTTCACTACAGCTGGTTAATACTGACGCTACATGGTCATTACACTTCAGAACATTCTGCAGAAGGGCGAGTGTGTGTGTGTGTGTCACAGAGACCCCCAGCGCTCCGGCGGAGGGAACTGGTCCAGCTCGCTCATCTCACAGTACTGACGCTCGCCCAGGCTGTACGACAGACGCCAGCGCACACGCACACGCTCCTGCAACACACACCAGCATCAACAACCACCCAGGAACCCTGCGGGCCAGCTGACCTCTGACCTTCAGCGGGTTGGCCAGCAGCATNGTGTGTGTGTGTGTGTCACAGAGACCCCCAGCGCTCCGGCGGAGGGAACTGGTCCAGCTCGCTCATCTCACAGTACTGACGCTCGCCCAGGCTGTACGACAGACGCCAGCGCACACGCACACGCTCCTGCAACACACACCAGCATCAACAACCACCCAGGAACCCTGCGGGCCAGCTGACCTCTGACCTTCAGCGGGTTGGCCAGCAGCATGACCTGAGTGATGGAGCAGGGGGGCAGGAGGGGGTTGTAGGCCGCGACCTCTGACCCCGACGGGGGCTGGAGCTTCACACGCATGGACTGGCAAAGGAGGAGGTCAAAGGTCATCAGCGCGGGGTCAAACGCCACACGCGTTGTTATGTGGTACCTTCGGCACCGCGGCCTGCAGCAGGATGTTGCGGACAGGAAGTGATGCGGTGTTGATCAGTGACATCACTGTGACGAGCACGTCGGGTCGGCCTGGAGGACAATCCATCGCCACATGCATGAGAACGCGGACGCCATCCTTGTCGTAAACCGTCAGCGGAGACACTTTACCTGGACAACAGCCAGTAGAACACCTGTTCACACCTGTATAAGCGCCACAGCTCACATTTTAGAAGCTCGAAAACTTGGCAAAAATGTTTACTTAATAAAAATATATTTTTTTATTTACTANAAAATAAAATATTTTTTTTTTTTAAATTAACTTTATTTTAATTTATTATAGTGTCGAAGCAATATATGCTTTTAATAACAGAAATAAAGAAACATTAGCCACGACGCAACTAAGTAACACTGGAAGAAATAAAAATAAATTAAATAACAACAACGGCAAACATTCTAGTCCACAGCAACACGCCCATATATGGACATATAAAGTGGAATCAGAGCACCCCCTACTGGAGATATACTCCACTACATTTAGAAATAACATGTAACGTTCTATTTATTATTTATTATTCAAGTAAAAGAGTTGCAAGCTTGTTAAAAGAAGTATTGTTAAGAGAAGTATTTATCCGGAATATTAAGTTTCTGTAAAGACACAACACCAAGAAAGTAAGAAGATGAGTGTGTTCCCATAATAATAGAATTTTTATTTTGTACCTGAAAAATCAGGGTGTGCTTGTATTTGTGGGGTGCTTATATTTGCATAAATACGGTAACTTTTCAACCATCTGCAAATCACCCAAAAATAATTAACTACATATTATTATAGTTTTCTAAACTAACCTCATGAGACAGTTAAAACTGTGAAAAGCACTTCACTCATCCCAACTACTCTATAATAATCTTCCAGTCATCTACTTACCACCAGCTAACTGCTGGTTAATCACTAACTCAGCTACTCCAGCACACGTGACCTATTCTGACTCCTAACAGTGTGTGTGCGTGTCACTCACTGGGTCTGATGGACTGCAGCGGGACGTGGAGGCGGGACAGGGCGGGGTCTGAGCCGTGGGCGGGGCTGCTGTGGAGCGAGTGAGACGGGGAGGAGAAGGGCTGGTAGAAGGGGCTGCCCGGGGCGGAGGCCGTGAAGGGGTTAGTGGAGAACGCCCCTCCGGCGATGCCGCTGACGTCGCTCTGCCCGTCCAGCGTGGCCCCGCCCACCGAGATCAGATCCTGACCCGGGTCAGCCGCTCCGGCCTGTGTGGCGCTCCACTGGTCCAGCAGCCCGGCCAGCGGATCCTGCGCGGGCTCGTCCAGGCCTGGAGAGGGAAATACTGCTCAGGCCACGCCCACGCCCCGCCCACAACTCTCGTCAGCGAATGGATCACCTAGACACAGGAGCTCGTCGTCCAGCAGCGAGAGAGACGTCTGCGGCTCCGGGGCTCTGCGCTTGGGGCTGCCACTCAGACTGGCAGGACACGCCCCCGGGCGACGCGGAGGCGGCGGCAAGACTGGGATGGAAGGAGGCAGCTGACTGGTCAGAGAAGCTGGAGGCGGAGCCATGGGAGGAACGGCCGGGTCGTCCGGTCCGGCCAGGTCGATCAGCGTGCCGGTGGTCTCGCAACCTGGAGGGTGGGACGCGCGGTCACTAACACAGGCCGCGGCGGGTGGAAAAGATGCTGACCTTCAGCGGCGGGCGGAGGGGGCGTGTCTTCAACCTCTGTGCCCTCTGTCCGGCCCTCCACGATCCTCTGGTACAAGCTGATCACTCGAGACAGATCATCGTTCGCCGTCAAGATCTCACCTTCACCAGATAAATGAAAGAGTGAGACGGGCAGAGTGAGGACAGGAGAGTGAGTCGGGCAGAGTGAGGACAGGAGAGTGAGACAAGCAGAGTGAGACGGGCAGAGTGAGACGGGCAGAGTGAGACGGGCAGAGTGAGTCGGGCAGAGTGAGTCGGGCAGAGTGAGACAAGCAGAGTGAGGACAGGAGAGTGAGACAAGCAGAGTGAGTCGGGCAGAGTGAGGACAGGAGAGTGAGTCGGGCAGAGTGAGTCGGGCAGAGTGAGACGGGCAGAGTGAGTCGGGCAGAGTGAGTCGGGCAGAGTGAGACGGGCAGAGTGAGACGGGCAGAGTGAGTCGGGCAGAGTGAGTCGGGCAGAGTGAGTCGGGCAGAGTGAGACGGGCAGAGTGAGACGGGCAGAGTGAGTCGGGCAGAGTGAGACGGGCAGAGTGAGACGGGCAGAGCCCCTCACCCAGGTTGGCGTCGTTGTCTTCCGCTTCGGTGGCCAGCTTGAAGGCCGTGCGTCTGAGCTTGTCGCAGCGCTCGTACAGCTCCTACAACATCAGCACGTCGCTGTGACATCACGGGAGGGGCGTGGCCGGCTGCTTGGGCTCACCTGGATGAGCTCGCGGTCCGCGGTGGACGAGCGCTCGCCGTCAAACTGACTCAGCATTTCTCCCAGCAGCCGGACGTTGACGCTCACCTCCTCCAGCGTGTTGGAGCGCCGGCTCATCTTCTGCACGCGCACCTCGTCCTGCGCACACACACACACACACACACACTCACAGCCGCTCCACACGTGCTCCTCGCTCACCTTATTTATTTATTTGTTTGTTTGATTTTTTCACGCCATCTTAGCTTCGATGGCTTTGACAATTTTACACTTTAGAAAGCCAAACATCTCTATAACAGCTGATAAATAGCAATAAATACACAGTTTTTACACAAAATGACTTCAACAGATTACGGTTTCGTGTTGATTCCTGTTAAAAATAGTTAAATCTTCTGTGATAAAACGTTCTTACAAACGTCTGTTGAAACATTTTCGGAATAAAACTGTTGTCTAAAATCATACCATTGATCACAGTCAATTAAAATATGCTTTACAGACGAGGTATTCCTGCACCGATCACAAAGTGATTTTTCTTCATCCAATAATAAATATGACTGAGTGAGTCTGGAGCGTCCTATTCTACATCTGAGAAAGACAACTTGATCCTTTCTGTCATCAAAACCATAAATTGAATCTTTTGTTTACAATTGGGTTCACTTCAAAAAGCTTGTTATTACTGCATCCATTCCAGTCGCACTGACATTTATCTTTTATATATATATTTATTTCAGACTTAATGTCCGATACCAGAATCAGGCAAACAGTAGAGCATTTGAACGCTCCTCGCTCACCTCCTTCACCATGTTCTTGATCAGTCGGTTGGCCTCCTGCAGATCTTCAGGGTTCTTGCTCCTCAGAAGCTCCGCCAGCAGCTGTCAACCAATCACAAAGCCACATGCCGCCAACCCGTCAACACACACACACGCGCACACACACACACGCCTCACCTTCCCCATGTCCTCGTTGTCAAACACGGGGTTTCTGGGTCGCGCTGGAGGAGACGGGATCAGCGTTTTGTCCAGACTCAGCTCCGGGTCCGACATCACGAGTCCTGAGGAGAAGGCGGAGTCAAGATGCTGAGAGGCGGAGTCAAGGCGCCCTCACCTTGTCTCTTCAGCGTCTGGTAGGCGTCGGCCATCTTGGCCTCGGCGGGGAACGCCACCGTCCAGCTGTACAGCATCTCGATGATCTTGGTCTTCACCTTCTCTGACACACTGTCGCCCATGTACTGGAACGAGAGGCGGAGTGAGAAGCGCCCGGGCGAGGGGCGTGGCCACCGACCTTTGGTGAGACCACCTTGATCAGCTCGTTCAGAAAGCGGTATTTGGCTATTTCAGCTTGAAAGCGACGGCCGCAGTTCTTCGTGCAGGCCTCCAGCACCTGAGGAAAGCAGGAGAGCTCGTGTGTAATGTACATTTCTTAAATGCTTCCCATTTACGTTTTTTTTCCACTTGCTATCTTCACGTTTTTGTTTGAAATGTTTTTTTTTTTTTTTT
>SOMO01000008.1:1144459-1163125 GCA_028128575.1 Paedocypris carbunculus | reverse complement strand
AGTCACCAGTTTAATTATAAATTTAAATTGTAGAGTCTAATCGCAGCATGTAGGAAAGATCTGCGATATCTCTCCTTCACACATCGGGGGTGGATGAGTCTACCACTGAAGCTGCTCTCCAGAGCAGACAGTGAGTCTGCCAGTGGGTGAGAGTCCATGTCCAGGATGGATGATGGTTTATCCAGGACCCTTCTCTCAACCACCTCCTGCACTGTGTCCAGAGAGCAGCCCAGGACAGAGCTGGACTTTTCATAGAAGATCTTCAGGAGTGACCCTCTCACTCTAAAAGACAGCAGTCTCCTCAGGAGGTAGAGTCTGCACTGACCTTACCTGTACAGTGCGTCTGTGTTGTAAGTCCAATCCAGTTTGTTGTTTAGATGCACACCCAGGTATTTGTAAGAGTCCACTTTCTCAATGTCCATTCCCTGGATGTGCATCGGTGGGACGACAGTAGACATCAACACACTGCAGAAGAATCAAGGTGGAATCCACTCTTTATTACAATAAAACACATACTTAAAACATGGGATCATAAAACATTAAATCACGTGATCACCAACTTATCGGACATGGAGACGTTGAGAAAGTTATAGTACAAGTTCACGCTTGTCTATATCCGTGTCTCATTAAAAGGTTGGCGATCAGCTTTTAAAAAGAAACCGTCCATCAACCGACAGTTCCTGCACGGTTCCTTTCAAAGCGGCGGAAAAAAGAGCCGAGTCCAGACCCTTCAGGTCTCTTATCTGGATGATTGTCCTGCCTGGTGCGTCTCTGAAACAACTGACGCAGTTTGAAACTATTGGTGGTCTCCTTGTCATCAGTGAGCGAGATGGATCTCATCGATGTTGCCTGAGCGATGTTCTTAGAAGAACAGCCAGAAGCTAAAGAACACGGTTCGTCAGAACCTGGCGTCCCGCTCTTTCCATGCGGCTTGCTGCCTACTGGAGTGTCTGGCAAGGCCCAAACCCCATCCTCCAGGATGTCCACCCTGGAGATGGAGAAGGAGTGTCTGCGGTGGGGCGTCTGATGAGGGGAGCTGCGAGGACTGAGAATAGTCCATGGTGACCCGAGGCTTCCCTGTCCAGTCTGCAAGGCCAGGTCCACCTCCCTCATGCCTCTCTGTCGAGGAGTAGAGATGCATCCCGCACCGCGAGGCTGAGGCCGATCAGGGGTCACGTGTTCCTTCTGAGTTTGATCTTGAAAGCGCAGGATTTTAGTGGAGAGCTCAGGCATTTCAGTCAGTTTCTCATCAGCATCTTCCTTCATCACCTTCTCCTCGGCTGTGTTGGAATCTTCCGTGAGGCTCAGAGGAACCAATTCGTCATCGATGCAGCGCCCTCGTTTGGAGGCAGAACGTCTCCTAGGAGCATCTTCATCCACAGGAGGTGCTTCTGGCAGACACTCCTCTGATCCTCGAGGCTTGGATACCTCCACATCACAGAAAGCCTCTTTGCTGTCAGCTGGAGCGTTCAGATCCCTGTCAGCCATGTTCTGCACTACTCCAGTGGAGGAACCCGTGGGTACATGGGGTCTCCTGCGAGAGGGTCGATGGCTGAGGAAGCTGGTCAAGGCGGATTCTAGCGCTGAAGACTCAGTCTCATCACAGCTGAAGGCTGAATCGATGGATCGCCGCTTTGCCTTTCTGCTCAGGGCTTCTCGTTCTTTTTGCTGGCGCTTGCGTGTCTCGGCAGCTTCTCGTTCATTATTTTCCTAATGGAGAAGCAAGTAATGCACATTTAGGTCAAACTTGACAGTATTTTTCACTACAATATTCTACATACTAGTTTTACTCGTATGAAAAACTAGACCTAATGAAGACCATCTCATTTATTGTGTAGTAATAAAAATAAATAATTAAACAAATAGAGTTTCTATAAAATTCTCATTCACTTACTGCAACCTTCCCTAACAAGCGAAAGACAGAAAGAAGAAAAATAGAAAAAAAAAAGAAAGTGGGGAAAAAAGGAGAGAAAGATATAAAGGAAACCTGGAGAGCTGGAGTCAATCTCAGCAACTCTCGGTCATAAGGCGTGACAAACATTCTTACTCTTACACCTATGGTCAATTCGTCTAAACTGTAAACTATGTTTTTGGACTGGAAAAAAAGACACCACACAAGTGAGAACTTGCACCTGGAGTCTCAAACGCGTCCCTCTAGCTATGAAAGTCCCTTACCCGTGTGGCTCTCTCAAACCTTTCACAGAAGGAATGAAAGATGGAACAACACTCCTCCAGTTTAAATGAAGCAGGATCCTCACAGAAGTATTCAGCCACCGAATTACTGAGGGCGTCCAGTTCCTGGAGTGAGGCCTCCACATCCGCCAGCCGAACGTCTGCCATCTGAGAAGAGGAGGAGGAAGAAGAAGAGAAATGGAAGACAGGGGTGAGAAAGAAGAAAGATGACAAGGAAGACAAAGAAAAATATGAAGATGAGGAAGAAGGTTATTCTCCAAGCCCAGTTGTTCTGTATATTTGCTTTTCTTTAAAAATAAAAAGTAGTTTCTTGTTGATTGGAAATTAGAAAGAAATGAAATAACGTGCATGGAGAAATGCTTCCATCTGATGCTGCAGATCGGGCCGTTTGCTGGCCTCCATCTTCGCTTCTCTGATTTTCTCTACCTCGCTTTCAAAGTCCATCTCCACTTCCTGTTTTCGAATCCTGTTGTGCATCGACGTACAAGAGCGTTCTTCATCTGAATACTGGAGCAATAATCCTAGGTGTATTTATTGGCATCATACCTCGCAGCAAGTCCGATATGCTGAAGCTGTTCGGGGAACTGCAGCAGAGATTTATCACACTGTTGGGCCTGCTACAAGGAGAAGAACCATGTGCAACATCATTGGGTAAGAATGTCCCATAACTGCTTGCATCCTTGCAATGCCTTCCAGTTGCTGGTGGGATTTCACCTTCTATTTGACCTACCTATTACAGGTACAGTACTGCATCTTACCTCAACTCTTTGGTTCAGGTTCATTCTACAATAGGAGATCGAACGAGGACTTTTGATGTCCTTCAAGAACTTTTTATCATTCTGCACATTGCTTCGGATAAAAGCATCTACAAAATGTAAGTCTAGAAACAGTTGGTCTCACCATCACCACATAGTGCAGAAAGTTCATGCCGGGTTGATTTGCTTTGGTGTCCACCAGTTTAAGCAGAGAAGCCATTTTGAAGCCGATGGCGCTGCCTGCATAGCCGCCCTGTGCGAGAAACTGTCACCACGACTTCCGGTCACGTTGTTGTGTCTGAATCACGTGACACTCACTTCGTTCATGTAGTTACCAGACTTCAGCACCAGCCAAATGACAGAATGAAGGTCACCACACGCCAACAACTCTGTTGAAGCCACGGCAAGAAAGATTCCAGTTTATTACATACATTTTATTACACAATTAATAACGGCTAAATATAACTTAACTGTATTAAAGCATAATTGTTGGGGAAAATGCTCTATAAATAAACTGAACTTGTTAATTTAAATATATAAAGATTAAAAAAAAAAACTGCTTTTTTAATCATGTTTAAATATCCAGGTATACACCATTTGAATAATTCATATTTATGAAGACAAACATGTAGTGTTTTAGACTATAAAAGGCGCAATTAATATATTAAAAAGATTAAAAAGAAACAGACTGATGATTAAATACATATTGACTGTAGATCATACATAAAAAAAGTCCTTATAGTCAAAGAAATAAGGTAAAAAAAAAAATAAATAAAGAGCTGAGGTGATGGTAACATACCGTTAGCAGCAGTTGACATGACAGCAATGGAGTGTTTCATCTCCTCCAGAAAAGGAAAGAACTCTTCTCGCAGAAGCAGGTTCTTCAGCCGGATGTCATACCTGAAAACAAACCTCAGATTCAAGCAGGTTTCAGTCCGAGCTTAATGTCGTAACCCACCCTGGCACGTTCACCAGCATTGCCATGAATTGGTCGGCTTCGTTCAGCAGAGAAATGTCATCACTGTAGGACTTCAGCTTTTTGACCTGTCAAAAAAAAAAAAAACACCAACTATTATGCACAACGGCACTTGCATCGGATCAAAACGCGGTGGCGGTTACCTCCATGTCATCTGGCATCAGTTTACAGAGCTCCCTGAGTTTTCCGGATGTAAAGCACGGACTGCCATCCTTGATGGCTTCAACGATGTCCTTCGGTGGTCTGCAAAGCCCACCACAACCATTACAGAAGTTTGGCATCAAGTGATTAGCTTGTTCTGGAATCCTTTGAGAAAGATTCACCTTCTGAATTGTTTCAACAAAATCCCAATGTTCATGCTTTTCTTGGAGTTCAGAATTTGCACCTGAGAAAAAAAAAAAAAAAAAAAAAAAAAGAGCACAAATATTGGTTGAAGTTACAGTGACAAGAACAATTTATCAAACAGGTTTTGTGCCGTTTTTACGTGACTTTCTCACAAAAACTTAAATGTTCCTTAAACAGAGGAGCAACTAAAATAAACACCAGCACGCAATGAGTCTTTATGTCTTCCTGATTCATGATGCAAAAAAACATGTCAATCATCAGCCTGTGGTGGTCAAATCCATTTATATAAACTAATAATATGTGATTACAGGGAATAGGAAAGATTTGATGATAAACAAGAAGGAAATGCATTATAAAATATAAGTGCAAGCCACACTGTCATGTTAAAAAATAAGACCATTTTATTTTTGTGCATTTTTTTTCAGATATGTTTCTTGTGCACGTGTGTGTGATAATTATAATATTTATTGTAATAATATTTTCCAATTAAAACTATAATTTTTATACATATATACATGCATACATACCGGTAGATAGATATTTTACTTTCTTCACTTACATTATCGGTCTCTGATGCCATTTTCACAAGTCCCCGGACACTCTTCTTAGTTGTCCCACCTCTCCGAACAAGACACTGCTCCTTGTCGCGGCTGAAAAGCTCCTCTATTCTCTTAGTGTCTAGCTCAAAGTCCACAAGCGGATGCTGGGTCGTCCACACATTGCGCTTTCCCAACACACTGTGCTTCGGAATTGTATCCCAGTTCAAGTTCCGCATCCTGGAGCTTCGCTGGGCCGTCCGGCAAAAGCTGTCATATTGTGCTGGATGAGGAGGTGGTAGAGCGGGAAGAGGAAGAGGAGGAGGAGGAGGAGGTGGTGGTGGTGGAGGACCCATGCCACAAATTAATGATGAATACAACCTGAAAATCTAGGAGAAAGCGCAGAGGAAGAGATCCAAATCACTTGTTGGAGGAACCTGGAAAAATAAACAGTACGTATATAGAAATTACACAGAATCAGCATTAAGTAACAGAATAGAAAAAGTAATACAAGGCAAAGAAACTTATCTACTTAGGGACTTTTGTTGCCTAATGTTTGAAGAGTAAGACTTACAACCAAAATGTCACAGGTGTGTTTGACGTCCTCGAGCAAGACACCGTAACTGTGTGTGTGCGTGTGTGTGTCATAAACAAAAACCATCGAAAACAAACCACCAAGATGAACAAAAGCCACACTAAACATACTTCAACATACGCAATAGCACTAACGCGGATTCGCACATTGTTTACAAACCGCTTGCAAGTCAATTACAACATTTTCAGCAATTATATTCTACTGTACAATGTGCTTTTTTCCAAAACAAGCAAAATGACGGAATTGCCTAAAATAGCGACACTGGGAGAAAAAGAACTCGCCTTTTGGAAGCATTTGGAAGCCAAGTAAAGCTCGGTCGATTGACGTTCACCAGCAGCAAGAAGACAACCGATGGTTCTCGAGTTTAATTTGAAGGCCATCAACTACATGCACGCGCTTTTTAAACAAGTTAGTGCTGCTCGTGCACCTAAATGGACACACCTCCTTCTCGCGCGTGCGCGCTCAATAATCGTCTTGTTATAAAGTTTATTATTTAAACATTATTGGACACGTAAGTAATTGTATTTCTTGTACGTATGTATTTGTACGCTTTGTGCAATATATGTATGCTAAAAATTAATAAACGTTAATAATATACGGTGTGTATACATATACCTACATATACCATATACACACAACAAACCCTAATTACCATTATGTATTTATATTTGAATGTAAAATATTTCTATATTTTATAATAAAATGCTAATTTATTATTAAAAACACAACTCTCGCAGCCAAACGCTTCCTAAAGCTTCCAGTGAGAGTCTGGATTTGGGCTGAAAGTATTTTGTACCATTTTTCAAAACATCTCTGGTGTGATGGATTCCGAGGATGGACCGCTCTCCTCAACTCATACCACAGATTTTCAATTATATTCACACACACACGCACACACACACAGGCCTCAGCTCAGCCAGATTTAATGAAAATAACCACACCAACATAATATTAGTTATCATGCTCCTGAAATATTAGAAAGCTCCTGAAGAGCCGCATGAAACTAGTTAAAGAACCACATGAGTTGGCCACCCCTGCCCTAAACCATGACGGTGAACAATCTTTGTTTTCAGGACATTTGAGAGTTGTTTTGAGACCCTCAGGTTGATGCTCTTCAGAGAATATTCAAAGAGGAAGGAAACTTACAATTGCCAACCGATAAGTACTTACTCATAATTACTTTTACCGATGTATGAGGGTCAAGGTTCACTGAGCTTACCAAGCCAATGTGAGTGCCAGTAATTTGTTTTTAAAGTTTTGGAATCAATAAAATGACAATGGTGCCCATATAGTTGCACCTGCTTAATATCGTTTAAAAAAATTAAACAATCTGTACATACTATAACCTTTGTTTCACTTCAAAAATATCACTGTCTCCTACATTATATATTTAACTGAAATGTTTTATTGTAACAACTGTTTCTAGAAAAATCATGAAAATTTATGTTGCCTTTCGCACCCCACTGTATATATACTGTACATGGTGAATTTGTGTATCATAAATAAACAAAGACAACTTTTGCAATTTCTTCAAATTTTATCTGGATGTTCAGGGGATTTTCTCAAAACAAGATTAAATGTTTCAAAATCTGGCAAATGAACTTTACATATATACAATCGTTCGCAAACTGAAACAACAAAGCAGCCGAAAAATGTTGATTGTACAAATAAGGGTAACGTCCCATAATNTATATTTCTCTTCCAATGTTTAAAATTAAAAATTGATTTCCAGAGATCTTGTTGGTTTCCTCTTCAGAACCAATATCGGAAAAAAGTCCAGAAAGTACATGTTCTATAGAAACACCTTGCTCCAAACAATGTTCAACACAACTAAACATCAGCTGAGCCAACATTCAAAAATGACTGAACAGATGGCTTCATATGTACTATATTATATTTGTGAGGAGTGAAGGCTACACAAAATGTTAGTTGGTCGTCATTTCAAGAAACGACGTAAAGTAAAAATATAAATATGAACGAGAAAAGTGTTTACTTTTACTAAAGTAGTCACTTTAACACGGGCAGTTATAGGCATTAAATATAGGAATATGAGTGAGAATGTGAGTTTATGATTTTGTGTTTTCGCAATTAAAAAATAAATAAGTGAAAATGCACAAACATAATGAGAGTTAAGCAGAATTACAAATTTCAATAAAAAAAAATTAAACAAATACAAAAAATACATTTTTTTTTTCAAAACATGGCCAATATTGCATTAATCAATATTTGAATTGCATTTAACTATTGATTTTCTTTTAGAAAACGACTTAGTGGTTTTATTAATTGTCAACAAAATATTACAGACCTCTCACAGCTAAGAAATGTACAAGGATGTAATACCAAATCTGCTCTTCATTCGCTACAAAAGTACTAAATCTACACTACAGAAAAATAAATTTACCATTTACCAAACGTTTTTTCACAGGGATACACAGGGAATGCATGTTCCTTTTATTTTGGTCGCTGCCAAAAAGAACAAAAGAGTCTGGCCGTGAAATACAGAAAGAAATATAAAGCTATTTCCATCAGAAGGACTGTGTTGATTTCATGATATTCGCTGAACAAGAAAGAAATTTGCAGTAATAAACATCTTCGAATTGGAGATTTCTGATTAGTTATAACCCAGAAGCAAATACAGTCTCAGGATGAGAAGAATTTGAAGAAGAGGAGAAGTTTACAATGATGGACCTCAGTCTCTCGTGGTCTGAGTAAATGTAGACTTTCACTGTTCCTCAAGCCAGGAGGGTTTGTCGTCCCCTGGTGGTTTGAGTTTGATGTTGAACTGCTTGAGGGTTTGCTCCAGCTGCTGCTGGTTTCCAGCAAAGTATGCCGAGATGGCATTGTGGAACAGCAGGAGCTGTTTGTGCATCACTTTGACCTGAGGAGAAAAAAAAAAAAAACACAAGGTCAAGCCGAAAACTCAGACAAAAACATGCATTTGTGAAATACGAGACCTTATTTTCTTCTAAGAACTTGAGCTTGATGATGACATCACCACGGAGACGTTCGTATTTGTCTTTCTGAAGCTGGTATTGCTGCGCAGCACCCTCGATACGAGCCATAGTAACAGCGTCCCGCGGGCCCATGTTCAACTCATCCAGATCCGCCCGGTACGCATCGAACTCTAGTCTGCGGGGAACAAGAGAAGCACGCGCTAGATGAAGAATAAACACACGGAAGACACGCAGAGAAACAGACTTCCCTGATAATATGACCAAGTGACGGTCAGCAGATTTTAATATTAATATTTTGCGTCCGCAAAAAAACGTGAACTTGGACTATTGTTAAAACTCAAACTTTTTTTTTTTTTTGCTAAAACACAAACTGTATAATGGCGTAGACAAATTAAATGTTGTAAGAATTAACACATTTAAAATGTATCTATTCATTTTAAAATAATCACAACACATTTTTATAATTTGTATATCATGCTTAAATATATTTATTGTATTCATAAAAATATATATTTAATGTCTCGCAGATCATGCGAACGCGTCCCTTAAGAACACAAGTACTACATAATTTTTAAATATAAAATAAGAAGAGTTTATCCCAAAACCACATTATCAACAGAATGTAAACAAGGTGTGATTCATAAAGTACAAACAAAGACTAGACAAACTACTCTAACAGCGCCACTTTGAGACTTAACTATGGACGCATCCGACTTGTTCACTGACACTTCCCAGACCAACAACTCAACAATTTGATCTAGAAAATTCTATTTCTTCCTTTCCATCTCACTAGGGAGTTCAGAAACAGATCTCGTTTACTCGACACCATCGTGCAGCAACATCAGACATCAAACTAGACAACTGTGACAGACCACAAGACACGAGTCCAGTGATCAAATTTCCAGTCCAGACAGAAGGCTGAACCTGTGTTTTGTCACAGGAAATGAGAAGTGGAAACACAGGAAGAGGACAACCATACCTCGCGTTCTCATACATCTTAATAGTCATCAGTGTGTCTTCCATCGTCTTGTTCACCAGCGTGTTGATGCTGGAGACAAAGAAGTTGATGGCTCCCAGAAGCGTCTCTCCGTTCTTGCACAGCAGCTTCTGTGTTTCTGCGTTATACCCAAACTCATCCTGTTTAAACAAAACACAAACAACGGATCAAACATCTACACATCATCCGGACAGAACAAGCGTGTGCCGATGCCTCACCCGAAGCTCTGGAGACTTCTGACTGAGGTCGGCGAAGGTGTCTCCGAGTGCGTGCTGCGTCTGCACCATGCTGTAAAAGTGGTTGGTTAGCGCTCTGGCTAAGCGCAGCACGCTCTCGTACTTCCGTTTGGTTTCCCGCAGAACCTCGATCTGAGCTTCCAACTCCAAATCCACAGTGCGTGAGCCACGTCCAAACCTCTCTGACAACATCTGTTTGGTGCACTTAACGGAAAAAGCAAAACACATTTGTTTATAACAATAACAAAAAGACACAGACTGTGTAGAGAAGCAGTTTGCTTACAAACCTTATACGTGTTAAGACCCCATTTCTTCATGATGTCAAACTTCTCCACGGCGACACCTCGTGTGGCGTCATCGGCCGCACTGTGATTCATACTGGACCCTGAAGCAAACACATTCACAATAAATCTCATTGTCTAAATCACACTCCATCTCATGGTCGCACACAATAGTCGCACAACCATTTCATAATAAAGCTGAGATATTTATTTAAGTTGGCGAGAGTTTGTGACGTGGGCTGGTCTTGTGATTAATCGAGAGCCAATCAACAATGTTCATCGAGTAGGAGTTGCTGCCTCAAAAATTGTAAATCGTACCGCGCTTGTGTCCAGTTACTTTCCCAAGGGTGTTAAACTTTGTTCTCCTGGTTTGGTTACATTTCAGTAATTAATTCAATTCAAATATTGAAACGACTGTTTTCTTTCATTCAAAAAGTTGAATCTTAGAACCGTGATCAAGTTTCACAAATGATTCCCCATGAAAAGGTTTTCCACATTTTAAACTCAAGTTGCTAAACAAGAAAACCTCTATACCTCTAAACCTCTATGATTTACACACTACAGATGAAAAAAATAGAACATTTCATTCGTATTCATCACATAGTATGAAGTGAAATGAGAAATGTATGTGAATGAATGGATGAATTTAGTGACATGAGGGGAATGTTGGCAATCATGCGTCCTCCAGGGATACCTGTGCTGTCTTCTGATTGGCTGGCTATTCGGCAGGCTGCGTTCTGGCTGGGGGAAAACTTAATACCCCTGGACATCATTCGCAGATCTGGATGGGGTTCGTGTTCAGGAATGGCAGGGACGGTTGTGGGGAGTCAGGGAATTTTATTTTTGGTATTAGGGAAATGTTTTCAAATGGGATTGCATTTTAAAACGTACAAACAAAAGAAAAACAAATAATGAAGGAATTGAGGACGAGGAAGGAAAGGAGAAAGTGAGAGAAAATGTAATGAGATGTGATTGAAGCATGACAGAACACAACAGCTTGTTTTTGGTAACATCACCATCTCAAAAAGAATAAAATCACTGTTAATAGATGGGAATAGAAAACCAAATTATATCATATTCTACCAAATACTGATCTCAAAACATGAACGATTATAAACATGAGCATATATAACCACCTTCATGATAGAAAATAAAAAGTGTCTTCATCCTGCTAACGCAACATTAACCCTGCAGGAAAACCATGAGAGAGAAGAGCGCAGAGCTGGGCGATATCACTGAAAATTGGCATCACCATGTCAGCCAGAATTTTCACAATATAGATATTATATCTAAATATTTGGTAAACAATAAACTGAACCGAATTCAGACATTGGCATTGACTAAAAACTCCAAGTTTTTTTTATTGCTGCTGAAACATGATAGTTTAATGTTGTATTAAACATTGTTTAATGGCGCAAGTAGCACAAAGACATGCTTGTTTAAAAAATCTACTTGATGTCAAAATCAACATCTATGAATGTTCATCAGGTATAAGGTTTTTCTAAATGCATTAAATATTAAAGTGTTTCTTTGCTTGATTACAAATGTCTGTCAGAGAAAACGTCAAGCAAGAGTGTCACACATTACACAAAACAGAATACTGTTTTCCCTTTTAATACAGGTGTATCGCCCATCCCAAATAGAAAGATAAAGGCCAAAAATGAAAGAACCCTCGTGCTTCTGAAAAGTCCATTATACAAGACAAGTGAAAAAGAAGTAAAGATGACGTATGAACGAGGGAGATATAACCTTGTCCATCATTTGGAATGTGCCTGATGCCCATAAAATCTGTGTTAATTCGAACGGCGGGGCCTGAGAAAGGTTAAAAGAACAGAACAGAAGGCACACTAAAGCGAGTATTCAGCCCAAGATGATCAAGTTTCCATTGGCTTTGTGACAAACCAAACATCATTTTCACAACAAAAGAAACATTTTTCGTAAAACACTGCCAAAATTATAAAGATATAGAATTAAAAAGCAGTTTGTTAAAGTGAAAATGATAAACGTGGGGGTCGTCTGTACAATAACAGTCGCCTTGTCCAATATGTTTTATGCACTTTTAAGTATAAAAAAAAAAAAGTCCTGTCACCACTAACCGATTGAGCTCAAACTTTAAGCAAAGACATTGTGCTAAGCTAACAAGAATGCTACGCTGATTGACACGGCCTCATTAGAATTGCTAGAAAGAAAATGTGTAACATAATAATAGAAGAAGCAATCCAATCTGAACCAAATCCAATAATTAATCTGGTACGTTGGTCAACTTACCACCTGATGGTCCATCTGTCCACTGACTGGTTGAATTCGAAATAAATACGTGACGTTCAGCATGTGTTTTCGAGTAATGATTAACCAAGTTTTACCTTTAATGGTGCTGGTGGGAATGATTCCGTCTGCTGTGCCTCCGTAACCCCCCGACACCACACTGGTCTCGTTTAGGTTTGGACCTGAGACCATCACCTGCTGCAGGTCCTGCGACAGACAGGAAGTGCTCGTAAAAACACATGCCAAACATCCACCTGTGTTGATTCTTTAAGAGCCACAAACTTCGGAAGAGCCACAAACTATGGTTAGAGGGTTTTTTTTTTCTTTATTAATGATGCTCCAGCAGATAGTAGTTTAGCTACAGTTAGTTATATATTTGACAAAGCCTCAGAATTATAACCTGATTCTCTGGTGCAGGAATTCCTGTGAAGGAGCTCAGACGAGGACGGCACAAGCCAGCGAGCGAGTGAGTTATATAATGTCAATAACAGACAGCGGCACTTGAATGCTTGGCGGATAATTCCCCTCAAAATTATTTGACAGATAAAAAAAAAAACATTCAAAGAGTATTATTGATTCATAAACCGCAGAAAAGTTAATTAATGTAATGTATACACACAAAATTTACATCAATTGTGTGTGTCTGTATATTTGCATAAACAAACATAAATAAATGTTCAATCAATGTGTGAGCATGTGTATTATATCAATGTGTATTATATACATTGATGTTTATTAGACACTGCACGAGTCAATACATTAGTTAAAACACAACAAATGTGACAAAGTTAAAATGTTGCATAAAAGAGTTAATAGATGCCAAAACAAAATTGAGCGATTCAAACTACTGGAAGGAACAAACACAAACAGGATGTTTCTCAAAAGCCTCTGAACTGATTTCCTGCAGAAAGCTGGTGCTTTGAGAAACATCCCATGTGGAGGCGACAGGGAGAACTAGCAGACAAGGCTCCCGAGGGTCTCCCTACCTTCTCTTTTAAGCTCCACTGACTCTCTGCCGCCTGCAGACACCGGGGAAAACAGGGTGACAGAGAAAGAAAAAAATAAAAAGCATGTGTGAAGCAGAAAAAAGAAAGTCACAGTATAAACAAATGATGATTGAACAAACCGAAACACAGGTCAATATTTGAGGAACCAAAAACGGACAAACACAGTGAATAACATCAGGAACCACGGAGAAGCATTTAGCAAAAGCTAAACGAACGTGAACGTGCAAACTATGTATATAAAAACTCAAAAATGGTAAAAATGGCCTGATGAACAAAAGAAACTAAGAAACAAAAGACAGAGAAGCGTGTCACTCCGAGCAAAGAATGCAAGAACGTCTTCTAATGTTCTCACTCTCCACAAATCTATTTAAAGACAGAAACACCATCTGCCTTTAGCTGAATCACTGCTGCATCTGTGAACATGATCTTCTCCAATGAGCTTGTGGAAACGGGCAACGAAGGGCAAAAACATGGAACCTTGAGTTCTGTGAGAGCGACTCCACATTAACGACTGTTTGTTCATGACGTCTCCTCTCCCGGATCCCGTGAACGCGTTTACTCGCTTGAAGAGGTGTGACTTGTGACAACATCGCCGTGTTACCTTTGTTTGCTGTGCTTTTAACAATGGAAAGAGGGTTTTTTTTTCTACTGTGGTTACGCCTGAAACACAAAGGCCATGAAAACTCCACGGCAGGAGATTTTACTAATGATTAACTTTTTGAGTGCACAACCGATCATTTAAATTCTACGTGCACAAACGGCTATAAAGCGTCAGATTTCAGCAGGTTGAAATTGGTTGAACATGGAACAGTCTTTATTCAGTCTCTCCTGTTTGTCGCCATTCCAGTCGCTGGATTTAATAAAAATTCAATTTTAAATTTGCAATCCCGAGTATTGTGTCATTTAACCAAAAAATGCAGAGCATTTGCATTACATAAATGTACTGTTTAGGTTTATGAAGAATAGAAAAATTGTTACATTTTTTATAAATGACCACAACAAAATTCACCATGTCTCTCACAACTAAAATTGTGAAATCCGGGATGGAGAGAATATTACTGTAGAATTCTACCTAAAATCAAGATAGTATATGAAAACTTTGCCCAAAATTCCTTGAGAATTCCACGATGAAAATCAAACAGTTTTTAGAACTTATTTCTTTTTTTTTTTACCTAAACTGAATTTTTCATGAAAGATTACCGTACATTCCAAGATTTATTAGAATATAAACCAATAATTATAATAAATCCCAATAGGATGAAATACATCTCACCTGCTCCAGGCCGTCGTCGTCCCTCATGGTCCTGGAGTCACCGTTGCTGTTAATAGGAATCTCCATCGTGGCGGCTTTACTCATCAAACTGTCGGCCATACTAGACTGCGACTGAACGAGAAAGAATAAAAAAAAAACAAGAAACAGTCAAAATATAAAGCGACTTACAAACATCCCACTTCAGCTTACCCCAGATATGCTAAAATCTGCTTAGAAAATTAATCAATTATTGTCTAAATGTCTAAAATTAGACTATATACAATAAAGTCTAGCTTTACTGGAGAATGAATTTGCAGTATTGTTTTATCAATTTTTAATATGCGCTTTATTTTGCAAGATCCACAGTTTAACTCAGAATTTTGTAAACTTGTAAATCATGCTTTTTTTTCTGGCATCTTCACGTTGTCTTTTCTCAAAGATCCGGGGCTATTTCTGAGCAACTTTTATTGGCCTGCTATTGACACTGCTTTACACTTTATCCTCTGCTGATAAACGGAGATGTTCTGTAAGTTCTACATTCAGTAGGAAAACATAAGAAGGAAAATAATTTACTCTTTAACCTGTAGTTCAAAAGAGTTTATCCGTTTTGATCTGAGCGAGCCCAACCCTGTAATTTCCATGAGGTTTAGCGAGTGTATCTTTCACTCCAAACTCATTAAAGTAGACAAAAATCCAGTTCGGCAACATCAACACGTCCTGATTTTATCTCCAGCCTCTCTTCCGATAAGGAACAAACTCAAGATGGCTTTCAGTGCATGGTCTCATAAAACTCACGCTCTTCCAGAGGCGACGAAAACACAGAAATCGTGGTTTTCACAAAAAGGTGCGTGAGCAGCATGTGACTCGTGAGCAAAGCTTCAGAAAGTCAGCGTTCCTGATCCGAGCGGGAGTTAAATCCGCCTCGAGGTTTTCAGCCGTTTAATTCTCCTGAGTGCAAAAATATTTAAACAGGACTGGATCAACACTAATGGTTCAGGTCTTATCTGTAAACCACAGAAACCAGCATTAATAAACATGCAAGCAGAGGAGAGTCTGGCCTTCTTTACCTGATTAAAGAAAAAAACCCACCAGCATCATTATGATGAACACTTCTGCTGCATTAAAAGCCTAACATTTATACTAACACTAAATATACACGAACATTTATGCATTATCTCTTGCGTCTTGTACCTGAACTGATTCTGAATCAATACTGATTTGGTGAATTCACCAAAGGGCTGGAAACTAACTGTCATTTGTTCGAGGATGCAGAACATTGTTAAAAATGTAATTGCAACAACAAAGCATGCTGCGACTCCACACAAGATCTTAGACAACGCATTACTGCGGCATATTGCCGCTTTTCCCCTGTGAAAACAAGCGTGTGAAATATAAATGGTGTATATAAGGTTACAACTCGCATTCAATAAAACTGGTTTGTTATCCTTTAAATACTGCTTTTTGTTTTTGGCGGTGTCTTGCTCTCTGCAAAACTGCATGCACACACACACACACAGAAACAACACTGTTGAAACAAAATCTGTCCCCCAAAAAAGTACTTTTGCCAAATGAAGAACCACAACAAGTCACAACAACTAAAATGAGACGTTATTGGCCCTTATCCGACCTGGTTTTTCACTTGGCTTGAGTTGACGTTTTATTTAATCTGAGCGGCATCTTGGAATAGCTTCATAAAAGACCTGAGATGATGTGGCTTCATTAAACCTTCCACAAGACGAAGGTCCCAAGAGTATGAGGGCACAAAAAGTTCTTTATGAGAAAAACAATGGCTCCTTCTGGTTTAGACCAGTGAATCCTGTTCAGTTTACTGAAAAGAGTCATTCACGACATTTCTGCAGTTTCTGAAACACGGTTCATCAGTGCGGACCACCAAACAGACACATGTCAAATTTTAACGCACTTTGAGCTCTGAACCACTTGTTTCATTTCTGGGTCACAGGGAGCTGGCCAATACCAGGAATCTGGGCCTGAAGCCGAGACACACACTCGATTCATGGTCAGCCAATAACGGAGCAGGACAAACATTCACACTGTGCCTCACATAGATTAGACATTGTCTGGACTCTCTTGACTACGTGCTTGGACTGTGGGAGAAAACAAGAAACCCGGAGAAAACCCACGCAAACACGGGTAGAACATGCACACTCCTTACAGAAATGCCCGCCAACTATTTGAATCATTTTACTAAAAAACTAGAAATGTTTTAGTCAAAACTCTTGCTGGAATACGAAAAATTACGCTGCTAAACTTTAACGGGTTGTTCCGGTACCAGCTCGTGTCTGAGCGTTTACCTGAGCAAACAGGTGGGACACCACGACCACCCGTATGCATTAAAAGGCAGATTACAAAGCTATAACTTGTTTATTTTCACTTACACTGCATATGCTCGACACCGATTCAAAACTTGATCCTGAATTGATGCGTCCGCTAGACCGTTACGAATTCTACTTCCCATAATGCTTCACGGCTGTCGTGTCAGGTGCACGCTACTTATATATTCGTCGTGCACGTTACCATCGGCCTTTATTAAAAATGCTTTTCTTGCAATAAAAGCAAAGCGGTGTACACTGTGCGCCTTAGCTAAGCATCTTAAATGTCAACAACGTTCTTTAAAACGCTTTTCTGGCACGCAAATCTGACATGTTTCGTGATGAATACAGCATATGTTTCATTCCCCAATAAATGTGAATAATTTCTTACCTGTATGTTCACTGTTCCAGTAATATCTATTTGACACGCGCACCGGACCTTTTATCCCAGTTCCCGCGCATTCAAACGCGTCCGAGGGTGATGCGAATTAAATGCCGCATTTATAGAAACTACATGTCAGTTCAGGAGCATGTTCGAACGATTCCACTATGTCCGGGGGCTTGTTTGTATTATTAAGCAATCAGACTCCAGCGGCCCGAAATGCCTTGCGGATCTGACGTCACACGCGGACGTGACACGCGCAGCCGGTGGCGTGAGAACGGCGCCATGATGAGAAGGGAACCCACTCAGGATTCTAAAAGATTCTGTCCTAAAGATTGCAATCTGAAAACTAGGTTGTATACGTTCTTTAAGTTATTCTGCATAAATTTAAATACTGTTTTATTCTTACGTTAATCAATTTCTTTTCTTGAATGTGGCTGGTACGAATCGCCTTGATAGTGCAAATAAACCCTATTATGATTGTCCCTATGTTTGCCAGGTGGGGGCAGTGTGGTGCAAGAATCAAACAAAGTTTACACTGAGTATTAGACAGACAGACAGACAGACAGACAGACAGACAGACTGACTATAATCTATCTATCATAATCTATGTATAAAATCTATGATCTCTCTATTTAGACAGAGAGATAAGTTTTAAACGCAGCTTCACATGTAAAACGCTCCTTACAAGGTTTGATGGGATAAATCCGTGTGGATTTAAACATCAGAACAGTTTGATTTGTGGCTTTGATCTGTGATTTCTTCTAATGAGATCCTGACAGAGATCCATTGTTGTAACTCTTCGCCCTCGGGCTGTTGTTTGGACAGACTCAGAAGAGATTCTGGCCCTGGTTCATGACTCCGAATCCATGCTGAGATTTAGTCTTCAAATCAGCGGATTGTGTTTTACTGCTAATCCAAGGCCGCAAAAATACAGGCTGTGACTCCCTAGATTGTTTTCTTTTTAAATCTTATTGATTCATTCTTTAGAATTTGGTAATTTGTTGGATCGGTATAACCTTATTGAACTTATTCTTGGCATTTGGGGTCAGCAACAGGGGAATTGGACTGTGTCTAAGATGTTGCAGGTTCAAATCCCTTTTCGGCCTGTTCTACAACGTCCTTCAAGACGCTGACCCCAGCATCGCCCCTATCCACCCCTGACTCTGTGCGTGTGTGTGTGTGTAATTTCACTGGATGTAGAGCACAATATATGCGATACTGCCCCTAGTGACCATGCTGATACACTCACTTTTACTTGATAAAGTGTTAATGTTAAAGTAAATGTTACAGAGCTTTCTCACCAAGCTGCCTGTTCAGCTAAATGAGTTTAGTGAGCAAACTTTTCTAATTCCTGTTGCAGAATGTGGTTCAAGGAGGTGGGATGAAAAATTATATTTTTCTAATTGCCTTGTATTTTTTATTTTTTTTCCTCCCCTCCTCTCCTGAGCGCCAAGTGTCGTACGACCAGAATCTCTTAGGAGCTTCGGGATCATCGGTGGTGCTTCATCGACCTCTGTGGACCTCATGACGCTGTTGGTGTGGAGAAGTGGAGCCGCCTC
>SOMO01000008.1:1111663-1122087 GCA_028128575.1 Paedocypris carbunculus | reverse complement strand
CGAGAAGACATTATATAGAGACTAAGTTGGAAAAAAACAGCCAACGACTTTCAAGAAACCTAATTTACGATGTCTTTGAAAGCAGTGTAGAACTGGACCATGATTTGTGAAGCCGTCCCGACTGATATCCCTCAACAAAAAAGCACATACATACCGGACAGTAGAAACTTAAGCTTCAGAGCGATTGATGTCCATCCATTTTTTAGCCCACTGGACTATGAAAGTGATGCTGGTATTACTAACGGTATGTAAAATCTTATCGTGATGTTGTTGTGGTTCTCTTGTGCAGGCTTATCGCCGCTAATGCTACCGTGTTAGGGAACAGAGGTCTGCAGCTTTCTGTTTGATCACTGGGAACCACAGCTGGGCCTCATCAGAACCATCTGGGAACACTTGATTTTAAGGTGCATTCTCCCCGTCTCTCTCTTCCATTACTCGCACTCTCATCTTCCTCTTTCAAAAAGGGAGTAAAGAAACTTCAGGAAACCACACACTGTACAATTAGCCCCGAATTCTCTTTTAGAAATCGCATCTGTAAAAGCCATTTTCTCGAAAGATCTGAGGGAAACCATTTTTTTATTTTGCCACAAACTGCTCTTTAAAATCCTAAAGACGTTTTTTGAAAATAAAAATGACATAGCTGTGAAAAATGCCCCAGATTTGAGCCATTTTGTGCATTATGGGGAGAACAGAAACAACAGAAAACAATCCTGGGTCGTTCAGTTTGCCAGTTGCTGAGTCAGAGCGTATTTTCTCGCTTGAATACTGACAGTGAGTATTGATGGAATCCTACTTGATTGAAAAATTGACAGGGGCTTGACACATAGTCAATGTGCATATGGGAATTGGGTTGCTTTTGTAGCAAAACAGCCCAAAAACATTTGTCTCAGTTGAATTTGATCGTGTGTGTGTGTGTGTCGTGATGCATGGATGGTGGGGATGCTAGTTTGTTTGGCTGCTGCTATTTCACTAGGCTAATGGTATGAGTGGTGTCCTACTGTGGAAGGCGGCCTTGATAAGACCCTTGTAAGGCGCCAAAAAAAAGGAATTAGTAAACTTGGACTGCCCAACATTTACTTTACCTTACTTTACCTCCACATTTACCTTTTGGACACTAGTCCAACTCTACCAATGAGCCACAGCTGCCCTAATACAATACAAACTATCCGCTAAACAGATTTCCACTGAAAGAGAGACTCTGCTATTTATTTCACTACCGAGTTGTGAATGAATGACTGAAAACTGGTGGGAATTTACATTTCAGGTGAGAAACCTTCTTAACACTGTTTTTTACAAGTCTCATCTTTAGTCCTTCTGCTGATATTGCCTTAAGCTAATTCCATAGCTCAAGTATATTGCATCAAGATGTGTGTGTTATAGATATGGAAAATAGTCTTGGTGAATCACCTGAATTATTAGCTTAGTGGAGTGGCTCTGAGGCGGCGTTCCTCGATCCGAGGCGGTTACCGTGAAGCTGTATTCTGCTCTTTCAGCGCGCCGCAGCAGGGAAGCGCTGCGCAGCTCTCCGGTGTTCGGGTTCAGCGAGAACCGTTCCGCTCTGGAGCCTTAAAAAGCAAGGACAAATGAAAGTATAAATAGAGGCAAATATGGTAGTATAATTATCCACCTCATACATCACACATGACACACAGATAAGGACATGATGTTTTTTGCACTAACATCCTCTTGCAATAACATAAGCCAACACGTGAACGATAAACAGTTCTGACACTGGAATACCTGACAATGAGAAGAAAATGGTGCCATTCTCTCCCTCGTCTGGGTCTTTGGCGTGAAGAGTTCCTAGTAAAGAGCCTGAAGGAAGACCCTCCTGAACCTGCAAAACATCAAGAGGGTTTCTAAACACCGCCTGGTTCTCTTTACCTAAAACAAACAAAGCTAAAAGTGGGCACGGGTTCACGCTCACGCTAACGGCGTTTTAGAACATTTTTCATGCGTGAGTAATGACCTCTTTACGATGTGTAAACTGCTTTTATGTGAAGCACAGGCTGTCGTTATGACGCGCCAGTGTAGTGTGCCGCATTGAATATGACGTCTCTTGCCTGGAAATGAATCTCCCTGCCAGTCTGAGTGTGGCTGAAGACTGGAGTGTTGTCGTTATCATCCATCACCGTGATGTGGGCTGTTCCAGTGGCACTGCGTGGAGGAGTCCCACCGTCATGAACCACCACGATCAGCTGATAGCTGGACTGGTGCTCACGATCCAAAGCTGCTCTGGTACTGATTTCACCTGAATGAAGATTAAGATCAGCATGTAGCAAGGGATTATTGACAAAGATGGTGGGCTTGAATTTGACTGTCTTTAGGTTATTATGATATTCTCAGGATCGGGCTTATGACCGCTTTCACTTTCACCGAACTGTGGTTCGGTTCATTTGGACTGGACCAGGTGCAACAAAAAACCCAATAAAGCCCAATAAATCACAACTGCCCAATTGATCTGCCCCAAGAACTAATACAAATGGGTGGGATTGAAGCATACCAAAAAAGCAAGCGTGAAAGCCCTCGAAGTCTATAGCTAGCAGAGACCTTCAGGATGCACTCACCAGTCTGTAGATTGATCTGGAAGTTTCGGTCGGTGTGGAGCAGTTTATACACCAGGCGGCTGTTGAGACCAGCATCTCGATCTGTAGCAGACACTCTTCCAAAACCGGTTCCAGCAGGCAAGTTCTCTCTAACTGCCAAAAACACCCTATCCTGCGAAAACCGAGGTGAGTTGTCGTTCTCATCCGTCACTGATACTCTCACTGTTGCGCTACCCGTCTTCATCATCAAGCCATTTCCACTGGTGGCCAGGACTGTTATCAAGTAAATGTCTTTGGCTTCTCGGTCCAAAGCGCTTTTTACAAAAAGCCAACCACTATCAGAGGCAATTCCAAAGCCTGCTGCATCTCCATCTGGCCTGAGCCGGTACGCCGGTGTAGAAGAACTTCCATTTGCAGCAGAATCTCGGTTGAGTGCCCGGACTTGCAAGAAATTGGTGTTGAGAGGAGTGTTCTCTTTTAGCTCCACACGGTAAGTCATAGTGTCAAACACAGGACCTTGGTCATTCTCAGCTTGGATGTGGACCACAAGAGTGAACGTGGCACTGAGCTGAGGCGTACCACTGTCTTTTGCAATAACTTGGAGGTCATACCGAGGAATGTTCTCGTAGGAAAGACTTCCAATCAGACGAACTTCCCCACTGCTGCGTTCCACGCCGAATGTACGCTGGCCTACAACTGACACCAAGTCAAAACTGAGCTGTCCATTGGGACCCGAGTCCCGATCCTCGGCCTGCACGCGGTACACAACACTGCCCATTTTTGTGGCCTCAGGTAGGAGCAGTGACTCGGAGGAGGATGGAGAAAATACCGGGTGGTTATCGTTCACATCGCCAATGGTGATTCGGGCACGAGTTTCTCCAAATGCAGGAGGAGAACCACTGGATGCTTGGATGTCCAAGTCAAAAAATAGCAGAGCTTCGTGGTCCAGAGGAAGGCTTGTCCTCAGTGCACCGGTTTCTGGATCTACCATGAAATAACCATCGGGATCTCCAGAAGAGATGGTGTAGGTGATATCCTTATCCGTAGCTCCTGAGAGAAAGAGAGAGGGAGAAAGAAAAGGAGATAGAGAGAGAATAAACAAAAAGTAAAGGGTTTGCTTAAAATGATTTATGTCCATGCTGCAAATGTGTCCTTTCGCTAATTGAATATGAAACTATTATATTCAGTTGGCATTGTCAAGTCATTGTCAGTTTTTAAAACTGTAAATGTTTTTATAATATGTAATTATATTATTAGGAAACTCCCAATTGAAAAGCTTGCACATTAAGACAACACCAACAAATCATGGTTACAGCAGCCGAGATGGAATCTGTGATGGATGCAACTTTTGAATGAGTTTCATGTATTAGCAGCTGTTCTGTTTGCACAACTGGGCGACACGAGTGAAAATATTCTCCATCAGGTCTTTCAGCGCCCTGGACTGTCTGACAGACACCGGTTCCGGCTTCAGAGAGCGAGGCACGTGAAAGAATGCAGGTCTTTTTGTTTCGAAAAACTCCCTGAAAATCTGAAACCGCTGAATGCTTGCCAAAACGAACCATTCCTGCTGATTCTGGCCCGCACAACGCCGACCTCGGTTCCCCGGAGAACATCCTCGGACACCGTGAAGTAGTACTGCGCCTGTTCGAACGCCGGGGCGGACACCGATCCAGCCACCACGCTGATGTTCACCGTGGCGTTGAGAGGAGCCGTGAGTCTGCCGCCGTCTCGTGCCGTGATCACTAAAGTAATGATGGAGCTGGCCTTTCCGTGCAGGGAGCGTGACAGAGAGATCACACCTGAAAGACCAGAACCAGACTAGTCACAGCTACCTTCGACCTACAGCAGATTTACCAAGAATTCAACATCAAATGATAGAAAAAAAAAAAAAAAAAATCTCAAAATGTATGTGCTTATTGAAATAAACCAGAAACACTCCATTCACTATGTAAATCAGAAAAACGTTATGTTTTAACCCCATTTAATCATCAACCAATCAGATCGAAAAATTACAAGAACAATTCCAAATTACGATCTATGTAAGTAATTAGGCCTGACGTGCTAGAAGAAGTGCAATGGCAAAATGATAATTACAGTTCCAACAATAGGACATCATCCAATTCATCTTTTGGACTTGATCTTTAAAATTGTTATTAACGAAAAAATGGTTTCTGAAAATTCCCCAATCAAACAAGAAAATCATGATGTATAAAACTCCAAATGCTGTAAAACAAATACCTGTGTCCTTGTTGAGGGTGAAAAAATTGGATCCACCACCAGGGACGGTGTGATAGGTCACTTTACCATTCGACCCTGCATCGGGGTCCTGAGCCGTTACCCTGACGACGGAGGTCCCAGGTGGGCTTTGTGCGCTCAAGCTAACCGCATAGTTCACCGGGTAGAATGTAGGTCTGTTGTCATTAACGTCCACCAGCGACACCTTCACACCAGCCGATGAAGAAAGACCACCCTGTGAAAAAAAAACACCATGATTCCCATTCCAGTGTCATCTTCTTAAAGCCCTTAATGATTCCTTATGAATATAAGACCCTTTATGAAGCCCTTTAGGGTTATAAAAGGTCGCAGCTCTGGCGTTCTCACTCATCACATGCGGCATTTTATTGCAGCAATTCTTACTGAAACAAGAAACACGGTGTGCCACCGCTAGCAGCTTGTAAATTGAAATGTGCAAATGTGCGTGTTTGTGCACAGCAATGAGGCCCTGGAGCTTGGCATTTTATTGCCTTTTCATTTGGAGAGCCTGTGACTGTTTTGGTTGGCAGCGGCGAGGAGAAGGAAGAGGAATAGTGCATCCAGAGGCTTTCCGCTGAAAACAGTTCAATATAATCTGCTCAGCGGAGCTTTATGGCACAGTCTCAGTGGTCAGGTTTACAGGGCTGGATCTGTGACCGGAAGGTGGTCCTATTCACAAAGCCAGAAGTAGGTGGAGAGGGAAGTACCAGCCTTTTTGAGGCTTTTTGAGGCTCAACACGTCATGAATCATGGAGTTTTTAAAAATGACAATAGTGATGCGACAAGCATAGAGGGATCAGATGGTCGTGTGATAATTTTGTTGAGTAGAGACTTGATAACACACTCACTGTTTCTGTGTCTCACTGTTTCTGAGTGGGTGTGGCCAAATCTTACATACACCCCTCCCAGAAAAGCATGCACACAACTCACAGGTTAATTTTGCGTATTGCAACTACATATTATCTCTAAAACTTAATTGGAAGGTGATATAATCAATTTTTCCTTTTTTTAGTTAAAATAGAACCTTTAAAATGTGAATATTGAATATACTGAATTGAATCTTTAATGTTTTTAATTATTACTTTTTTTGGCTGTGGGCGTGGGTACCTATTTATTTAAATGTTGTACTTCATTTAACTGTATGTATGTTGCACATAGTGTATGTAAGTGTGTGTGTGTGTGTGTGTGTGTGTGTGTGTGTGTGTGTGTGTGCATTAGTTTTGGAAAAAATGAAATAGTTTCTGGAAGAAATACGATAAACAAAATCTTCGCTTTAACTTGAATCAGGTTTTGCAGTTTCATTGTAACGTGACACTTCAAGACACAGCATTGTATTGGAATTTCTACAAGTAATTTCCATGGAAACCAAAAATGGTCCATTGACTCAACTCAAAGACTTTAGCGAAACCAACACATTTGTAAATCTTTGAGTTGACTCAACCTTTTAATCAGTTCAGTGAACTCAAAAGCAAAAGTTCATCTGACAAACCACAATTTATTTCAGTGAAGTCATATCTGTGTAATGCCGATCAATCCATTCCCTCACCCCATCTGTGGCAGTGACAGAGAAGTCGAAGCAGTCCCGTCCCTCGTCTCGATCCACAGCGGCGCTGGTGCAGATCTGGCCCGTCTCTTTATTGATGTTGAATTGGCTGGGTTGGGAACCAGAAGGACCGGCTCCAATAGAATATGTGATGGCCCCAAAAGATCCGCCATCTGCATCCTCGGCCTTTACCTGCGCAAACACAAAATGAGTATTAATCGAGGTCGGCTAACATCATCCACCCTTCAGCACAGCGAATAAACCGGACAGGATCAAATCTACCGACTTGAACATGTTTTCATTAAAATCATCAATCAGCTATTCTGATACAAGCCCATTAAACTACCAGAACGCTTCTGACATCAATTCCCCATGGCTGTGTAGTTTAGCTTTTTTCCTGCTGATTGTAGCGTGGATTTACTGCCAAGCGCTCTGTTCTTGGCTGCACCTGTCTCATGAATCTTTCAGGGCTTAGTAGGAAAACAAAAGGAGGCAGAAAGTGTCTCCCACCATCACATTCACCATCGTGGGGTTGCTGAACACATGTCTCTGGGAAGGTGCAGAAGTCTGGTTAGAATGTCAAGGTGAAGTCTTTGGCCAAATGATTGTTCATGATGGTGAGATCAGAAGGTGAGATCCATCACATAAAGCATGAAGAAAGCTGTACTGTTTGTGGTGAAGAAGTGAAGTGCAAGAAATGGCTTTAACAGACTTTCTCACCAAAGTAACAAACAATGTGAAATTCTAAGAAAAGTACGTATATTCAAGGTATTAACCAGCAATATGCCATAAATTAAATTATATAATCACACATAAAAATAGAATTTTCTTGACAACAAAAATGAAAATTCCAAGGATCAAACCCCCAAACTTGTGAGTTGCTAACACCACCCGGACAGATTGAACCTCAGAGCAAACTCAGTGAAATTTGTGAGACTCACTGGACTTTGGATGAATGTTGTTTCTTCATGTTCCTGAAAACATAAAATCCCTCATTTAACTGGGCATCATGCCGCTTCGATAATGTCTTGGTGCAAACAAAATGCAAAAAACGCTTGAGAATTTAAAACAACCTTAATCTAAACCTAAATAAAGCTTTACTAATATTGATAGCATTCCCATTGTAAAAGTAAAAAAAAATAGATTTGAATAAAAACAGCAGAAGGATAATTTATTGAATACTAAGTCAAAGATAAATTGATAGAATTGTAAACGTTTAAAGGTTATTACACATCTTTGTTACACAATTGTTAGAATTGAAATTACTGCTTTATTGTAAGAAATGTATTATATTAAATAAATGTTACAATGTTACAAAATGTTTACTTCTGTATTTTAGTCTAATAATCAAATATGCCAACAAAACATAATAAACTCTGCTTGATATATTTGAGGACAAAAAGAGAGCAAAAAAAGAAACAGCATAGTAGCTATTACTAATGTAAACCAGAACTGAGGAATAAAAGGAAGAATTTTACATTTTTTATACAAAAGCAGAGAAAACACAATTCCCTCAGTCATGGCCATTTACAAGCAGATGTACAGATGATTCGAATTACAGTTCTGACATGGTACAAAGCAAAACAGAGCTGAAGAATCTCAGGCCTTCACTCAACAGGCTCCTGCTACCGGAAAGGTTGAGGTCGTGAACCCTCAACTCTGCTTTATGTGGAGACCCCTCTCTCACCATGACATACTCTGTAAACAAAATTACTCGGGTGGTCCTCAAACCCTTCCTATTCATCAATTCCATAAAGACCTGCCGGACCCCAGTGCCTGTAACACAACAAAAGGGTCCTTGCATAACACTGAAGGGAAATGACCTTTGACCTTTGCCAAGCCTGTGAATATTTAATGGAAAAAGTTCCATAGAGATGTTTGGTGGCTTTTATGAGGATTAGGAAAACAGGGAGGTGTTTATGTTCCGTTCAATCTGACAGGTGTAAAAAGCCACAAGACGGCAGTCCGATGCGTTCGCCAACTACCCGTCAATCCTCACAATCTGTCTGCGGAGATCCTTTATGAAACAACAGCTTCCTCTATGGACATCCACTGGAAAACTGCAAATCACGACTTGCAAAAACTGGTATAGAAAAAGTGACGTTTCAAAGCTGAATTCAAGACCATTCCACAAAAGCTGCCAACTGCTTTCAACGCCATTAAATTAATTTATTAAAACAAATATATTGACTCAAATTTTATCTTTACTCATTGAAGGGTAAAAGTAAAAAATGTATTTTTAAATTGAGGAATACTGATGAGCAAATCTAAATTATCCTAAATTGATGAATTGGAGCGAGAGATAAATTGATTAAATCATTATACTTGATATTAAATCAAAATTATTATTTTGTGGTTAAATGACAAATTTTGCAGGATGGCAAAGAAATTGGCCTTTTATTGGCTAATATAAATATATCATTTTATTTTAATTTGAATTTAGCGAATGTGGAAAGGTGAATAACTGTAGGGACTGTTCAGTACAGTAGGTCAGAAGTGAACAACAGTTGACCTTTGAAAACTTTAAAAGCTGATGATTCTGAACCCACATTTTCACCACACATTTTCCAAAGACTTTTTTCTTCAAAATAGTCAACTTTTCTCCATCTGCATTTACCATTAACATTACCATGTCCTGCCTGAATAAAGGAACACTATATTTCAGGCAACCCAAAACCTTGTGCTTGTAAGTGATCATCGGATTCTTGTAATAAGTGGGAATGATTAGGCACCTGCAATAATTCTAGTCCAGAACATATAGGGAATGTCAGGCCTCATTCTCCAAATACTAAAAAGAATGACCAGGCCCACCTGGAGAGCGTGACCTCCCCATCACCCTGAGATTGCCCTCATAACTTTTGCACAGAAGGCTCAAGGTGAACGTTTAAGCTAGATGAAAAAATACAAAACTCAATAAGATTTAAACATAAGCTACAGCCTAGTGTGAAAGCTATGAATGATCAGAGGTTAATGGTGCATGAAGGTCAGAAGCCACTCAAGTCCAAACTGATCTCAGAACGGCGTAAGGCGTGCGTACTTAAACTAAAATGCAGGTGAGAAAACCATTAGGGGGCCCAGAGAAAGACCAGCCTCTCTATGATGTAGGGTGGAAATGGTTCAAACAGACAGGGATGAAGAGTGGCACAAAGTTGTTTTTTTTTACACCAATGCAGAGTGTAAATGCAAATCTCCAGAATAAGTGGTCCACAAAAACAACAAACCCACGTCACAACTGAACTAGCTCAAACAGATGACAGGAGAAAGATTTTCGCCTGACAGCTTGCATCAAACAACATATTTTTCAAATTATACGGCACTTATAAAAGTCTAATAAACTGACTTATAATCCAGTCAAAAACTGTCAGTTTCATTACAAGGAGAATTTGTTATTCCAGATGATTAATAATCTACGAATTTATCCCTCACTACTGAGGTTGATGCTGTGATGTATTCATCCAATACAAAACACAGTTAGAGAATCCTGAGCAGACATCAGTTTAAAACACACAACCCTGATGACCTCACACATAGTCACATTTCACAACTCACACGTAGTGCAAATTTTTTGTAGGTGCAAATTCCTCTGGTTTTAGTGCAGAACAGCAACTTTACAGACTCTTACTAAAGCATCTACTGTATCCTCTTGGAATCTGTAATTCAAGACCTCTTTGTTAATCTCAGATTTCTCAGGAGAATCTCCTTCCCATAAATCTGCTAGACCTCGTACAAGAGAATTCCACTTATATCACATATCACAGCTCTACAAACACAGCACACAGCAATTCATCAAAAACTAAACTCTCTGTGTCATTTTCGGGGGGTAAAACTTTAAGCTAATACTTAGGTCAATCTGATCACGTGTACAAACCTACAGTTGCAGACTGTAGTGCCTAAATAGTAAATTAGTTGTATTTCTGTGCATTTGCAAAGCGCCACAGTTTTTTCATCGTTAGCTATTATTAGTACTACAACATTGTTCTAGCACTGTTCTAGCAAGTTTTGATGAGATTCAGAGTTTCCCCAAGTTCTGTCGCGAGTGTTTCCCTCAGCTATAATTCACAATTGTTTTGCCCCTTGTGCCA
>SOMO01000008.1:1072516-1100647 GCA_028128575.1 Paedocypris carbunculus | reverse complement strand
TTTTTTTTCTTTTCAAAATTACTTTTACATTACAACATATTTTTCATTCTATCTATTTAAATTTAAAGCTAAGAATAATATGTGTTATTATATTGATGTTTGACAGCCTGATTTTCAGGGTTGAATATTTAAAATAATAAAATATCCAGAAAGAATCGTGAAAAGAATCGTGATCTTTATTCTAGGCAAAAAAAATCGTGATTCTCATTTTATCCAGAATCGTGTAGCTCTAATATATATATATAGATCAACAGCCCAAAATATAATGGTCTTCAGAATAAACTCAACTGCTGACTCAAGCAACATCTGAATCCGCCTTCTCTTCAAGCAATTCTCTAGTCAAACATGCAGCACAGCAGAAATCATGCAAACCCGCAGCTCGGTGACCTCTGAAAGGACGTTACAACAAAACACCCCGTCTTTTGCCAACTCTCTTGTTATTTTTTTTATTCCCTAGATAAGCGATGGAGATCCTATAATGAGGCTTCGCTGGCAGCACAATGGCGGGTCATGTTAAGCTCGCCTCAGCACTCAGTGTAAGATAAAAGCCAGAGAATATGTGCATGATAGAAAGACCACCTGTCGAGACGTCCTGATGGTTTTCACATTCTCGGATGGAGACGAAGAGCAAGCACTGCACAGAGTTGGCCAGAAGAGACAAATACTTGCAAAGTCTGATTGCAAAAATGGTCCAACCAAGATTCCATGAGCTAATGCTCAACAGCTCTGAGCAGAGAATGTCAAAAACAATGTACCTTGATGGTATTATACCTCTGAATGACACTTGCTGCTGGTTCTCGGGCTCAGAACTAGGACCAAATGAATGGATGTTGAGGAAATAGCTGCCAACTTTTGTGAACCTCACCACTCTGGTTTTCTACGGCGAATATGGTGCAGAAAAGATTTAGAGGGGGTTGCTTTAACATCTCTTTCCAGAGGAAGACAAGCATGGGATGAGGAAACAACACAGCCTTGTAAACCTCTACCTTAAACACTTCATTCCCTGCAGGACTATTCGAAACCAGGCCGTCAGATTCGGTTAGCCACCAAATCAAGAGTGAACAATAGTCTCTGTGTATGAAGTTAGTTAATATGTCTCTCTACAAACACACACGTACGTTTTCACATTCATCCTCCATTTTTCATGCACAGTGACATAAAACAACATACAGAGGTTTCTCTGGATTAGCTCATGAGGTACCAACGAGTCTCGGTTTCAATGTGAGCGATTAATCAATATCTATACGTAGAGGACATTTGTTAAGCTACTGCAAGTTTTCTTGTGGATTCGATTTTTTCCTGAAACAATATTAAATAGTCAGGTAACTCACATTTGTACAGAGGATGAACAGAATTTGGGAAACGTCAGCTCATGCTTGTGTGTAGCCCTGGCTTCAAAACTCAATAACACAATCACATTACTTATCAACCGTTCCCAGTATGATGACAATATTGTCGGAAAAGATCAAAACTTCCTTGTTTTTCAAACCAAAGCATCTGTATCCTTTCCTAAACAGTAAAGCCAACCTGAAAATTAACAATAAATACATTTCGTATTAACACATGCTACTTTTTTCTAGAATAAACATCCATTATTAGGCTGGAACCTTCTTAAGAGTTTGCTCAATGTTGAACAAAATGTATTGTGATGAAGAAGTACTGAACAGTATTTTTGTAAAATATGCCTTGAACTAACTACAATAGTTCAAAATAATTGCTCTAAACAAAACAGGTAAAACTGTACCTTCTAACTGTTTAGTGTAAAAACACTAACTTTTGTCCACAACAGAATGCTTTTTGAGAAACCTAATTTGTAAGAAAAAATATTTCTTGTTTGCTACTTTTTGAGGTGTAAAAGCTTCTATAAACTTTAAAATTGAAGTCAATTTATGCACACACCCACGGACTAAAATGCGATAATTAAATTAATAAAACCGAACATACATTTTTTGGTTAATAATGTATAAAAAAAATGTAGTACTGTAAAGGTAAGTGATTATAACTCAGGTCATATCTTTCTTATCGCTTGTATGTTTTACCAGGACCTGTAAAAACTCTGATTGTAAGACTTGTCGAGACCTAGACGACTTTGTCCCTTTTCCGTCTGAGGAAAGCAGATCTTTACCTTGTCTACCACCTCTCTTTTCCTGTCTGCCCGATACACACACACACACACGCACAAGCACACACACACACACACACACACACACACACACACACACACACACACACACAACAGTCCTGGTCTGAATTACAAACACACCAACATCTGCCTTTACAATTTTTAAAACCTTTTTATTCCAGATACTTCCTTGATTTGTCAATTGTTTTTACAAGTCAAGATTGAAAAGTGGGGACCAGCTTGTTTCAGAACATCTTGCAGACACCCATGATCACATTGATGTGTTCTATCAATATGTGACAAACGAACGGCACCGTGTTTGTGTAAAATGTGCTTTCCATTAAAAGTCTGACCAATAATTCTCTAGAGGAAAAATCGGAACTTCACAAACGTTGAAAGAAGAGAGGGAGAAAAAACCTTACGGGAAATTTGGTCATATCCGAGGGAAAGCCGTCTATTGTTGGTGGAGTTTTAGAGGAAGCTTCGCTAATGCAGCACTGACAGTTCTTGCCGTTCTAAAGCTGCTTTTGTTTCTTTAAGGTGCCTGTACCATCAGGAAAAGACATTACCTTTACACTTTTATCTCTCGAGCATCTATTTTTAATAACCGGCAGGTTAGATTATCTCATAATTCAGTTCTTTTTTATATTTCCTTCTGGCAGTATGGAACAGAAGCTTTTCCACAGAAGCGAGCAAAACACTGTAGTTCTGTAGTTAATATATCGAACATTCCTTTTGGCTTTCGGCAAATTTTCATTTCGACAACGCAGAAACACTGAGCTAACGCACTAAACCTCTGAAAATCTCAGCGGTTTTTCTTGCTATAAAAATGATGAAACTCATGAAATACAGTGTCCACATGTCCACTTTCACATTATACAGTCTATGAAAGTGTAATAAATATCCATATTTCAGAGTTTGACGTTGTGAAAAATATGTTTCAGATTAGCCTGTAGTCTTTTCCCCCTGGAAATCTCAAACAGACAGACAAGCTTCAAGTTAAGCCTTGTTTCTGATGTGGCAATTTAGCCGATTTTGGATTGGATGCTAAAGAGCCATTAGCATGTAAGCTATCATGCCAACTCTCACCTGACGAATCAACTCTCACCCGCACTAAAATGCATCTTTTACAGTTGAATTTTTTTGGCTAAGAACATACGTTTATTTTTATTCTAAACTTCTTTAGAACGGCGCACATATAGCAACATATAATAGATATAACGGCATTGTGTCTTAGCAGCTAAAGCTGTTCCATGGCTTTGCCATTTTGTGGTTTCTTCCATTCAAGCTTGCCAAGCACTCAGACTGTTCCTACAGAAACGACAAGTTGCAATAAAGAGCAACAGATCATTACTGAAAACTGTCTGAAGAGTAAAACAAACCACAGTCTTTATTAGCCTTTATTTCTGTATCAGTACTATATACCGGTATATTTCTGTCAGTTATTATTACTGTAGATATCTGTAGTTAGCTGTCAGAGTGACAGCAGTCAAATATAAAAAGAAGTTCTGTTAAAAAGTACCAGTGATTTGATTTTAATTTTTATTACTGTTTTAGTTTATAAAATTAACAAGGTGTGCAATGGCTCAGTAGGTAGCGCTGTTTCTTCCCTCCCTACAAGAACTGGAAGCTTGGAATCTTTCTGTGCGGACTATGCGTGTTCTCCCTGTTCTTGCGTGGGTTTCCTCAGGGTCTCCGTTTTCCTCCCACAGTTTCCAGATAAGCATAGGTGTGAGTGAGAGTGTGAATACGTGTGCCTGTGTGTCTCACTCTATAATTGGTTATATAATCCAGTGTTGGTCTATGGACTTGTTGGGATTGCCTCCAACTCCCCGTGACCCAGAAATAGAAAAAAGCTGTTCAGAAAACAAATGGATTGATGTTTACAAAACATCCTGCTTTCCATAAAGTCATAAAGTACCACCAGATTGTGTGTGCACCAGTTCAAAACAAAGAACCAAAAGAGCAGGAACGATAATCTGGAGGTGATAACTTCCCAGCTGACTGGCGGAGTGCTGTAAGTGCTAAAAGGCAGACAGCAGACCCCAAAAAGTCTTTGATTCTTAGGGTGATTTCAGGTAATAGCTTCCAGAATGAGATTTTAAGGTCACTGGAATGTTATGGAGAAATCTTCCAGCTCTGGTTCAGTGTTTGGATCTGACCTTAGGGCTCCCTTTACTGCACCTCAACAACTCATTCCTCTCCTCACACTGCAGGAGATGAAATGTGCCGGATCATCAACCAGGATAAGAGCGATGGGAAACCAAAAAAGAATCTGATCGGAGGGAGTGATGTGAAACTGTAGGAAAAGCAAAACTGATATGCACGCTGCATTCCTATACCTGTGGCGTCAGGATGCCCACGGAGGCCGCTGATGCCTTGAAGGATCGCGTTCTGGAGTGCCATTACAAAAGAAGATAGCTCCGAGCTGCATGACACGCTCCGATCAATCATGTTTGCTGAGTGTCGGCTGTATTGGATTCATCAGTTGCTGGCTAGCAGAACTAATCCAGCAGTCAAGCCATCTCGCAGCCCACACTTGACCCTTTCAACCTTGCTCAGAGAGCTGCCTCGTACCTAATCACCAGCACATGGGGTCTAGCACCAAAAGAAGGTTTAGCCTTGGAATTAATATTTCAGAGGGACCTAATCTGCTTTAATCAGACCCTCCAGGATTTCACCATTTTTGTGGCTTTTGCGGGATAAAAAGTCAGCTTTTGTAGCTGCAATTACAAGACATGTTTGTGTATGTAAGATATCACCTGTACACTATGTAATATATCACTCTATTCGGAATGCACAATACCTGTATGTGACAAAACATCTTGTGTATTTTAGAATTTGACACATTTCAGAACGTTTTAATGAAGCAAATAGAAGCTGCTTCACCACAACAGCATAATTCCTACGGTCAAGGGTCATAAATTGAAGAACTACAAGAGTTTGAAACTTGCCTGTATTTCCGCTGCAGAAAGGCAATGGTTTGTGTTTTGCTCAAGGACAGTTTAGTTGTGAAACACACCGGACCGGGATTCGAACCTGCAACGCTTTGGTGGCAGGTTTAATGCCCTGCCGCTGGAGCACAAGCTGTTTTTCTAGACATTTCTCTTGTTTTGTGTCAGAGTCGGATGTACAGAATCGACAAACAATTGTTTTTTTTTATTTGACCAACTACGTTTGTGGCCAAAATCTTTGTTAATTCTTCCGCAAGTTGATAAGTTGATAAGAGCTCCACAGATCTACTCATTGGTTCACAGAGATACTATAAATACTATATCATGTGAAAGAATTACTTGGTAATAGATAATTGGATTAGATTTGTTATATTCTATGCTTGAAATGTAATATTATGTTTTTGATTAAATGACAAAATATTGTTATTGATTTAGCTTTTATTGTAATTGAACAGAATAACAACAAAACAGTAGGGACTGTTTAATAATGCATAAACTCCACCATTACGATTCCTCTTTGACTAGGACTAGTTCACATCAACACGGACTGAACGAAGCTTACAAAATCTGAACAACTTTGGAGAAACGATGTGAACGCATGTTAATGACAACGTAAAGCGTGTTTGAGGTATGCGTGGCTTTCAGATGTTCACAGATGTAATGAGGAACAGACTGGAACCTGGGTAAGATCTTCACTTCTCCTGAAGACACTTAACGGTCAAGACGGAGACCGATGCCGATCCAATCAGAGCCCGTTTTAAAAGGCCACTGCTTTCCCAAGACACAAAATCCACGGCCTGCTGAATGTTTAACGTGGGTTCAAGAGTTTCCATTAATTATTCAGGCGTTTGACCGAAACTGTACCCTGGGAGATCTCAGCCGGCCCGGTTACCGAAGAGAGACGCTGTCAGCAGCATTATGTGCTGCATCAGTGATGCCGAGGCCTGACTGCAACGATAGTGGACAGATAAAATGGCATTTTCAATAGAACGAGATCTATGGACTAAAACTAGCAGAGTGCTTTTCCAAACAGTTTACATACTTGACTCCAACCAAGGTGGGTGGAGTGAAAAATCCAATGTGCGAATCATCCATCACGCGCGTTTCTTCATATAAACATTCATAAGTGATGATTAATACGCACTTGTGAAGGCAGACGTACACATATTCAAGTATATACTGCGAAGGAAGCGTGATCAGTGTAAACCTGCTGGGGTCGTGTGTCTATTTGTTTAGCTCTCTGGACTTCCAAGCGGTCTGTAGTTTCTAGTCTGTTTACCCTTCTGCTGATCTTATGTGCAGGCCTTATGAGACTTATGTGCACGTTTATGAGATGAGTGTTGACATGAAGGGGGGTTGAGGAAATAACCTTCACAGATCTGAACAGAAAATAAAGCCAAACTGGGTTTCTGAGGGCAGGAGAGCGAAGATCAGGGTCAGCAGGTTTGCGCGGCAAACGGGGACATCTATCGCACACATCGAAATTGATGAAACAGACAAACGAGACGGGGGAAAAAAACAAAAAAGAACTGGTGGTTAGTGTGACTTGCTCCCATTTATTTTACACGTAACAAAGCAAGTAATGTGGCAGCTGCAGCTAAAAACCACATCTGGTTCCTTTCAAATAGGATCTGGGGATTGAAGGGTGTATGTGGCGGCATCTCAAAGCAGACCATTGAAAATGAGTATGTTTGACATAGGCTTTTGATTCATTCATATTAGAAAAAAACACCCTCAAGCATGTCATTTTCCATTGGTTAAAATGATACTTTCCATATTGTAACACATACATTACGCAGCTCTGCAATGTACAATCCGTGGTCATTTGTGTTTTCACTGGGATCAACTCTCTGAAGAAAACACCTCCTCCGTCTAAACCAACTACTACAAGGCAAACAACTCTGCACTGCCCCCCAGAAACACCACAACTGCCATCCTCGAGTTACCTTGACTGGTTAGGGATGTGTTTTTAAAGTGCACGACCAGCACTAAAGCGCCAAATCGATGGCATTCGCTCTACAAGGTTCTTCAGGTTTCTGCTGATCAACAATTAAACTACAAAAATCTGCACATACAGGCTGAAATACAGTAGCCATTCAATTAAGTATGCACTCGTTTACGTGTGTACGCACCCGCTTTAGTACCTATATTGTTACATACGACTCTGGGTTCAAGATTTAATAGTTTAATTTGTCATGAATTGTGTAGAAATCAACTTTTCTTGCATTTGATTTTGGGTGTCACGCCTCAAAAACAGATAGTTCTTAAATCCATGCCTTAGATTCACGTCTCACAAATTTTTCGTACAACGCCATCAGTAATGTCATACTTCCACACGCGTCTGCAGCCTTAAGACTAATTGAGACATTAGAGCGTGGTTTACACGGCTTTGGGTGTGGTTAAGTAAGGGGGAGTCTAAAATACTTATACTATAGTAGAATACTCCAGACAGGCAATGAAAGAATTAATATAATGATCACAAGTGTGAGTAACATAGAGAAAGGGCAACATAGAGAAAAGACAACCGTTGCAACATAAAGAAAACATAAAAGATAAGACAGGTCTAGTGATAGACAGATTGAAGTGATCCAACAGTTGCAAGTTTAAATTTTGGATGGATAGACTGTATAAAGATTCTGTTTTGTTTTCCGAAGGCACTATATAATATTATACATAATAAAATGCCTAAATTAACTAAAAAAATAATAAATATACTGTAGATAGCAATTACAAATCTAAAAATAACAAATCTTGTGATCAGACTATAGGGAATTCATGACCATTCACACTAATGAAGCTAAAACTACTTCCAGTGGCCATAAATGTTATGGTGCACTTTCTGGGACGGGATGTTTTTATTCCGTAGTTCTCCACTTGCTTATGGCATTCCAGCTGACATAAATCACAAAGTTTGGTCAGCTGAGCCAGACGCTGTTTTGTGTAAAACACATGCACAATTCATGACTCCCGGATCCAAAGAGAAACAGCTATGTTCTGGTATGATGATCATGCCATACAGTGAGCAAAAAAAAAAAAAAAACGCAGGGTGAGCTGAACATTAAAAACAAATCACAACAACAATGTCATTTCAATACCTAAATCTAAGGTTTCAAAACAGAAATGACTTCCAGACACCATCTGCACATGAACACAGTCCATAAACAAGCGACAAAAGCAGATTAATTTCAGGTCTGGCTCAGGTTCCTTTCCTTGACATTTTCAGTTGTGTGTAGCAAGAGCGCGTAAGCCTAGCCAGACCCGTTTGGCCTTCTCAGAATGGCCCACTCTAGCTAACTGGGCGGTGTCTTGCTGAAAGAATGGTACTTATAAGAATTTGTCATGTTAAAACACATGCTCGCGTAGGGGGGTCTTTCATGAACAGCATCTTCATGACCCGAGAATCACGTGCATTTGTCATAAGAACTGCTGAAAAAAGCCTTTGGTGCTGATTTGCAGCACCTTCTAATGTCTCTTTCTTACGTAGTTTTACATTCCAGCTCTCACTTTCTGACCTGGAACCTCTGACCTCAAACCTGAGACTGTTATTTGATCTGTACGCAAGAACTCGAGTTGTTGTGGTATCTCTCACCACTTGGTGACCCACAATGAGAAACACTTAACCCTTAATTGTACACAAACCCCGGGCTATTGGCTCCGCACAGCCGGGGTTAAATATATGGGAAGTTTTGCTATAATTTCTTCTTCGTTTGTATTCACACTTCTCTAATTGCCCTCCTACTACTAAAGTTTCGGCCACGAGTCTTGGCGGCTAATATGGCAGAGAACTGATCATTTGGGAGCAAGTTAGCACCAGCTGTCTAGTTTGCAAAATCCAATTGTTGAAACGCAGGCCTGACAGATAGCCTTGGGTCTCCAATCAGTTCCTGGCGTGAGGAGAACCTGAGCCAAGTGAGAAGATTGATAAAACAGACATGTAAAGAAATTTACACTCTGCTGCCAAAACAGACAGTCTCTGGAGAAAAGTGCGAGCGGCCTCCCGACTCCCTTTTACAACGCTCCACTCTTCACTTCACATGTGCTTATCAAGCTACAGACTCATTTTAGGTGCAAAACAATTGGTTTAGTTGGAGGTTTGGGATAGAACAATTACAACTACTTGCGAAACATTTTCCAGAAAAGGCAAATTAAACAAACAGCATTAAGAATGACATCACTGTTAGTATTAGTGGAGTGTAGCCCATTGCTTAATGAGGCTAATTTAGCAGTGGTGGAAAACATCCCAATTCTAATCAAACAGGTTTGATACTGCAATTGTTTTGGCAAATAAATGTGCTTTTCTGTAACCATGGGAAATTCAAATATTGCCAATAAAGAAAGACTCAGAACAAACCCCGGTGGATCTCGTTTCACTGTAACGGAACTACTACTGGATGTACATGGTCATGGTTCATTTCAGGGGAGGATTGTATAGCTGATTTGGGAGGTATTAAGGTTTAAGAAATCTAAATCGCAACAACCACGTCACAGAAAAAGTGATTTGATAATAAAACTTAATTGTAATGAAGCTGCCTTATGACAAACTAATAAATATTGAACTCAGAATTGAACTCAGTTAGAACCGGAATGCATACTTGACCTCATACGTAAGGCACAAACCCATAACTATCGGAATCAGCATGTTTTCATTATTAAAAGTCTTCTAATACTGTAGGTCTAATAGTGGCTCAAGAATGAAATATATAGTACATATTTGTGTTCTTCATCACAAAACAATCAGAAAATCGAGTGGATAATATCAAACCATGGTTGAAGCTAGAAGCCAAAGAAAGCTCCTCTGATTTCAAAGACTTTCCTATTAACCGATGCTGTAAGAAGTGTAATATGCCCCAGATTTCTCTTCAGAAACAAATCGATCCTACTACATTGCTTTTTAAAGTGAGAAATGTTTGCGCTACTGGGAATGTAAAGAACCATTTCGTTAGATGTAGACTACCGCAACAAATTACACCCAGCCTGGAACTGAAAATCTTCAAGGTGCAATGACTAAACCATCAAGAACTGACCCTTTGCTTCCAAACAATAAACAAAACATGCTAATGAGCTCTGATCTGATTGGCTGACCAAGTGGCTTTGAATTTACGTTCAAAGACCATCACAGTGACACTAAATCATGGAAGCTTTCAAATCACCTGTGAATCCCAAACCTTGGACTCTTCAGTGGAAAAGACAGGATGAAAAACACTATGATTTAGAAGAAAAAACAAACAAACCCTGTGGCTAAAGAAACTGACCACTCGCCTAGAGCAGAAACCAGTTTAAAGCCGATAGTCCCTTAGGGAAGTAACTAGGAATAACATTTAATCACTCACACCCTCGCAAATCTCAAATACGTATTTCATCTCAGCAGAACACGGCGGCTGGACGTAGACTCGCAGTGAAGTGATGAATGATGGAGGCAGGACAGAGAAAGAGTGGAGAAACAGATCATCAGCAAGCCAAAGAAGCACTTACACACCCTGACAAATAACAGAGGAACCAGAAGATGGAAGTAAAGTCTTAGAGGCCGATAGACAAACTGTACGATGGAGTTACATATTGGACACCTGCTAAATATTTTTGTTCAAGTGAGTGAATATCTGGCATCTGTCCACCATGTTGGCAAGCTTTCCTTTCGCAGATTGTTAATAACAAAGCGGTTTTGTGTGCCTAATTTTCCATAGAGAAAATCTAAAAAGAGTTGGTTAATCTGACTTACGGCAAAGTAAAGAGCTTGCTGAAACATACAGATGACTGACAGGATAAAAGAAGTGATTTATTTGGTGAATAACCAGAACCGTATCCTTATAGTTGGCATTTGCTATTTCAGCTCAATTTCTTTCACACCATCGTGACTGATGTGTAACAGAGTAATGGAACACTCATCACTCTCTTTGCGATTTGGACCACCATGGTCACAATGAGCTGTACATTAATAATAATCCAAGTAATGATTGCAAGATCCATGCCTGCAGACACAGTTCGCACTACATTAGGGATGAAAAGAAACGGCTCCATAAATACACACTAACCTCTTTGAATTTCCCTTTTCCGACCAAGAAAGCTGTGGTCTAATCTAGGCCGACTGCGCCTAACTCGACTCCACCAGAAATATTTAACCAGATATGTCAGTCCACTGTTGTCTTCCTGTTCTAATAAAAAGCACAAAAAGCTATTTTTCCTCAATTTTTTTTTTTTAATAATCTGATCGGCCTCAATCTCGGTCTTCAAACTAATCCTCCTTTCTGTGAGACATGAGGTATTCAAAAAATTATACATTTTTCCTTCTCATTATTAATTGTAATTTTTTTTTATTGTTATTTCAAGGTAATAAATTACTCTCTGAATTTTGCATGTTCTCTCCATACTAGTGTTGGCTTTCTTTGGGTCTCCGGTTTCCTCCCCACAGTCCAAAAACATGAACAAGAATTGGAATCCAGAGCCTGTGAGTGAAAGTGTATATGTGTCCTGCTCTATGATTGGCTCCAGCTTCTCGTGACCCAGATATAGAAAAGCAGTTCAGAAAACACATGGAAGTTATTTTAATAGAATGTATTACAAATTAAGTTTTTTATAGATATTTTAAACAATTTAAGGTATATATATATATATATAAAAATGTATAATTCAATTAAAATATAAGACACAATAATGCAGCTACACCACAGGTTCCGTATTACATTTATAAGTTCACTGGATGTGTGGATATAAGACCTGGAAGCGACTAGAGCAAAGTGAATGAACAAGATTTGCACAAAGCCACTGACATCCTGTTCAAATTTAATATCATGAATCAAAGCTTGAGTGACCAATATACAATATTACCTAGTCAGATACTTTATTTCCTGTCTTTATCTTTCTAACGTTCCATGGATCGGGGGAGGATGAGCATGTCTCCTTATATAAAAACAGGCAAGTTAAGGTTCCCGAGCAAGTCGTGTCCTCCTAAATCAATACTATCCTGATAATGCTGAGCCGCCAAGCTCCTCTACACTACCAACATTTCACCCTAAAATAATTCCCAATCTGAAATCCCACAACCCTGATTTGGCAGCACATACAAATACTGGTCTACTGTAAACCTTAAATATTCCTACAGCGTGTTTCGCTGCGCACTCCAACAAAAGCAAATATATTTTGCCTCTCACTTGTCTTGCCAAGAATAAGGCCAAATTAGATCACAAGAGACTAATGCATGGAAACATGCATTTACACCTATCTTTCTAAAACACTTGGTTGGAGTTCGGATGGGAATTGTCAAGACTTTGCTTTCACATCGATAAAGAAATGGTTGAAATTTCTCGTCTCGACTCCTGAGCACCTATAAAGCCACTGTGTCTGGCCTGAAGGGGTTTAGAGAGGCTAAATCTCTGAACGCTCTTCTCTCTGACTCATTTAAACCGGCTTTATTTAGAAACTCCTCATTTCCTCTCGCTGAGGGTAGACACGCAGCATCCCACAATGCTCTGGGGCTTGCTGGTTTGCTCAAAACTGCTGTTTGGCTGCTAGTTTCCTCACGGCCAGATGTGGAGTGGCATCAGTCGCTAAACCAGAACTATGAGGTGTTGGCTCTCTGACATAGAAAATGTAGGAAGACTTCTTGATTTAGAAGGCTAACTGTAGAACAAGCTATGGACAATTATTGTTGTGATATCATATTGTAATTTGCAAAAGAATTCTTAAAAAATCTGTAACAAAAATTGCCTTGCAAATATGCTAATATTTTCTTCATGCGCCTGAGAAACTGATTTGGTTAATTTTTCATTCGATTTGGACAAACTTGTTCCCTCTAAAAATGTAACCAAGGTACCAATCTGTTTACATTTGTACATCAGCCAAAAAAAGCAACCCAGTTCCCATGGAAAATCATTTGTCTTTCTTGGAAAAAGTAAAATCTAATTCAGGAAAAAGCAAAAACAAATTCACATTCAGAGAGTCGGGTTTACCATCTGAGATAAATGGCGCCATTGTGAGTTCGCGGCGGCCTTGAGCTCGGTGCTCAATCTATGCTCCTTCACAACCCCGAGATAAATGAGGAGGCTCATGTGTGAAGCAGGATTTGCCGCAGACCTGGTTGTCTGTTAAGCAAACAAATACGAAAGACTAATTATCACAAAAAAAAATTATCGTTTTTTTCCTTTTCAGGGGGCGTTTTCTCGAAAACACTTTAGGTTGAATATAAGTTGGTGGCATAAGAACAGCCAGCGAAAAGATTGTAACCATATGATGAAAAAAGCATTACAGCAGCTAGTTCATTGTAAAGATTGTGATGGCTCCATGATTAAAAAGGCTCCGCTAACACAATGAGCACCCAGGTGTCCGCCGAGTGGTCCTTCGAAACGGGTGGCATGTTTCAATAGCTCCTAATGGGCAACATTATGTGTTTAAAGGATGTTAAACACTCGGTCTGGCCTGAAATGAAACGCAGGTGGCAAGAACATGAAAGGAAATCTCAGATGTCAAAGCGAGAGTGAATCGATGTGTGTTCACCACTTGTTTAGGCTGGAGAAGGTAGAAGTTTGGATGAAGGTTTGATAGAGTAATCAGAAACAGTCTGGATTCATAATTCAAGATAAGGTTTGTTTCATGCTACTTCCGAAAAGCTCAATGTTCTTCACTAAGGAAACAAAAACGTTCTACTCAACCGAGCAGCTGAACCTTCTGCAAGACAGTTTTGCCCAAGAACTATGATGGACAGAACGTTATATTATGTTGTTTGACTGGTACGGTGACGTAGTTAGTGCTATTGCCTCACAGAGAGAAGGTTCCAGATTGAAGTTCTTGAGGTCCGATCTTTCTGTATGGGGTCTGTATGGAGTTCTCACCGTGCTTGCATGCGGTTCGTCTGGGTCTCCAGTTTCCTCACACAGTTCAAAAACTCACATTCAGGAAAAGTGGAGTCTGAAAAATTGTCTATACATTATATGTGAGTGTATGTGGCATGCTCTGTGATTGGTTGACTTAAGGCCCAGAGTTGCTGGGATGGGCTTCTGCTCATTGTGACCCAAAATAGAAAAGCAGTTTAGAAAAATGAAGGACGTATAGTTTAGCTCTGAGGTCAAAGATCGAACGGAGGATGAATTAATACAATCAACTGATTATAGAGCATCAGGGTCTTAACTGTAAAAAAAATTCAGTTGCCGCAAACCCAAATAATTTGGAGTAATCACGAAGGACACGAAGAATAGGGAAACAATAATGCTATCCAGACTTGTTTTCTCAGGTAAAACCAGGAAAAAAGTAAAAATTGATTCACTCAAAATTAAAACAATTTCAAGCAGCTAGAAAAATATTTCTTTATCAAATGCAGTCCAGATGTTAGCGAGGACCATACTTCATCCCCTTGTGTTTCCTCTGTGTATTATTTGTGGAACGATATAGCATGCTCCTATTAGGAAAGCTAATTCTTCAGCTAGCTGATAAGCATCAAAAGCAACTCTGTGGTCCAGACAGCATATCTGAGGTGTGAACTTCCTGTCCTGCAGGAAGTGATGCTGTGTGCAACACATATTTCAACATTTATGTTTGCTGTATAACCATAGAAGCTTAAAATCTAGCCTGCTTTGTGTAGCACCATTATTCAGATTAAGCTAAACGTTTAGCTGATTTTAAACATTAAAGAGAAGCTGATAAAAACAGTATTTTTCTCTGGCAGCATTTAATATATGACATGTTAGCAATCAGGAGTTCGATATTTGCCTCTTTTTGGATTTCTATAAAGCTTGCCAGACTCGTTCAGTTGACGGCACCATGAAAGGAACAATGGGAGGCAAAGCCAAAAATTGAGTGAAAAAAGCATAAAATAGTTCCTACAAAAATGGCAGCCCAGTCTGTATGAGCTCAAAGTTTTGCTGGTCATCCTGCTGCCAAAATCGGAACATTGAAAAGTTACAGTTGGAGCGAAACTTTGATAGTTGTTGCTTAAGCTTCAGTTATGACAAAACGAAGAGAGGAAGAACCAAATATGGTGTTTCTCCCATCTTCATGCAATCCATATGTTTCAACCAGGTTATGGATGTGAATGTATAAGAGTCAATACCGCAAGAAGTCTCCATTGAATCATTCTCCCAACAAGTACAATGGTTTTTCAAAGAATCTCTGCACAGCTGTACGGTGTGGGAGAGACTGTGAATAGAGCAAATTCACAATTGTCTGATTGTCTTGCACATTTTGTTTAAATAATCAGCATGAGCGCGTGTAATACTTTTTAGAAAAACACGACTCAAATGTCCAGATGTGTATAGCTAAAAATGTCAAAATATATGAAAAAAAGATGCATGGGGTCTGACGGTGCATCACTGTCCCTCCGCACACCTGTTGTCCCATGAGCGCCGGTTGCCATAGTAACATGGTTGCTAAATCTAGGCTGAAAGTCTTTTTGGCCTCATCTGTTGTTTCCATGAACATTGAAAAAACATTCTGTGTTTGTCAGGAAGATATGAGAGTGAAGGCAGAGTGAACCTGATGGAGAAACTGAGCTACCGATGAAAGGTTGTTTTATTCTTGGGATTATTGTGCCGTTTTTTGGTCGTTGACTAGCTTTCAACGATTTGTCATCTATAATCGCCACTTGACCTCAAAAACATCCTTGTGTCATAAACGTTTTTGCATTTCCTCAATTCCAATGTTTGTAATTCATTTTAATCCAAAGACTTTTAATAGAGGCCACCTCTAAATTCAAAATCTTGTCTATTCATCTTAAAAATGTCATTGTAGATCCTATTGCCGCATTCTTGATTCCTTTCCATGTCGTCAAAGTTTCATCCTTTCAACTTTTAGACTTTTCCTTGTATCGAACTTTTATTCACCTGGTTTTCCAAGTTGACTTTAAATGGGAATAATCCTTCAGCTTGCATCATTCTTTTCACCGGCTCCTCTTCTCCTCATTGTTCACTGTACATTCCTCAATCTTCATATGTACGTTTACCAGAAATTTCCACTTTTTGGGATTAATAAAGTCTTATTAGGATAAAACGTAGATTTTTAAACTAACGTGACCAGATCTTAGACATCATTTTGTCAGAAATTGCATCATCTTGTTGATTTTACTTTATTATTTTTCGTTCTTACTTTCTGCGGATCCAGAACAGCCAAACTTCATAGTAGGCCTTTTAGTAGCCATAGTAGAACAACAATAATTTACACTAATTACTCACCTTTTTTCCAAATGAACATCTCTCATCTTCTCAACATAAGGCAATAATTGTCTTTTTCAATCAATAATTGTCATCTAACTTGGAGGTTGATACCAAAGGACTTTATAAAAAGCCAGTCCAAGTCAAATGCTCCACTGAGACCTTATGTTCAGATCTGATCGTGACTAGGTCTTATTTTCAGTAGTCCTTGCACTGACAGGTCATGGAAACGCTGCCGGGCCTGATTGGAGGTCTGGAGGAAGGGGCCGCTCTTTGTTCTAGAAGACAGGAGATCTCAAGGGACGGCTGGTGTTATTCTTTACCAGTGTGATACCAGAATGGCTCGCTGCCCACGGACTGTCTGCTTCCATTTTTCTCTCTTGTCGTGTAGTTCTCTGGCTCTTGGTTTGATAAGCATGTGTGTGTAGTTGGAAAGATAACACAGCGCCTAAAACACGAGTAAGCCAGCGCCTAAGCTAGCAGCTTGTTTCCACACTGAATTTTGGCTGTTCTATCAAATGCCCAAGGAGGAGCACTTATAATTTATTCACCCACTCCTCGTGTCCTTGAGGGAAACCAAGCCAGACACAAAGCAGAAACACACACGCACACACTCTTTTTTTAAAAAGGTAAACGCGTCTAAGAATGGACCAAAGGGAACAAGCCAAAACCAGATCATATGCCAAAAGCAAATTACCCCCCTACACACACACACACACACACACACACACACACACACACTCTCTCACTATTCACACTGACACACCATTCCACTATAAAAGTACACCCTCCTCCCCCTTGAAGGATTGCCCTAGTAACCATGACGACTGGCACAATTCTTTGCTAATAGCTCACACCACATGCCGGCATCTCCCACTCTTCTGTATCTGAGACACACAGACATGCTACGTTGCATCCGAAAACTGTACAAACCGATGAGACACAGCGTTTAATACAGATTGAGATGATGGAGATATGATGATTTGCCAACGTAGAACACACTTCCAGCTCTGGTTAAATTGAGGATGTAATTCAGCTGTTTAAGTGGATGCACAAGCTGTACTGTACAATACTGTAAACAGCCAACAAATAATTCCCAGTCATGCTCCGCTCATAAAGCGCCGGCTTTTGTCATAAATCCTTTGCTATGAACATAAGTGTTCTCAGAAGAGGAATCCACATTTAAACAATTATTAGAATTTGATTCTCCAGTATGATTTGATGAATCGGAAGCTGTGTAATACAGCCACAGATCCCAGCATTGATAGCTTTTGCTTCAAAATCAAAGCTTCCTCTGATTTTATCGGCCATTGTTTGATCAAAGCTACACAGAGTGCGCGGCCCGTTATTGAAATATCATGATCCATGATTGTACTTGAACCCAGTTTGAGCCAAATAATCTGGTCAAGTACTTTCAGTAATCACATGGCCCTCATATCCGTTTCCTAACAGAGTCTTAGCATTCCAGGGCTCAAGCACTTTCTGACTTTAGAGTAGTGTCCTGCTTGAACTATGAGATTTGGACCAAAGTCTCCATTTCACTACAGCTGGACAATTGATCCATTTCTTTTTAACAATTTTAACATGTATTATGCTGGAATAGAAACAAAGACTGATCATTGGTTTTATTGTAAATCTCAGTTTATTATAATTCCTTTAGGTGTTTGTTTGATGAAGACATGAATTTGACTATTAGGTTTTTCTGCGACTTAGAGCCCCAAAAATTGTCTGCATTCTCTCTGGAACAGATAGCGACTTTAGAATGACAGCACTGTGCCAACTGTGATTATTTTAGAGTGAAGAATAAGAAACAATGTTCCACTTTCTGTTATTTAGCTGGTGCCAGTCTCCTCTTTCAGAGAACGCCAAATAATGTGCAACTTGGGAACGCCACATCTTTAACGGCTTTATAGGATTGCGAAAAAGCAAACTTGGATTACTAAAAATATCCTGAATGTCTTCCCTGAAGAAAACGGTGTTTCCACCTATTCAAACACCAGCTTGGATCAACTCTGCAGCTACATCACATTCTGGAACATTCACGTTCACACTCTTTGTCTAATGGTCTTGCTTAAATGCAGAACACGATGAAAGCTATTCTTTGCAGTTTAGATTCTTTCATGCAAGGCAAATTATACGAGTTCCTAGAAAAACGGGCATCTGTGACACATCGAGGTGCTCGTATTACATTACTCAGTATCAATAAAGTAAATTCCGAATTAGAGATTCTACACCAGTGTGAATAGAATAAAGGAAACCTTAATTGTTCTTTGACAACCCAAGAGAGATAAAACAGGCACAACTGGGAGACCTCGCCATGGAAGTGCAATTCATTTTTCTCCACGACCGCCAGGGACCGTTCCGCAGAATTAAATCTCTCAGTCGCACTGAGATGCCAAATTAAACAAATTTACCCCAATCCTGCCAAGTGAAGATGAATCAACTCAGCGTGAGGTTTGGAAAAAATACAGTAAGCTTCCATTCCCATCAAACACAAACCCAAGGTTAATGCACAGCCTCTTAAACACAACGCAAACAAACCTTAAAAGATCTGACCGGACTTTATAAAATGGCATATTACGGTCCTATAAAAAATGACAGCCTATCTGGTCAGGACGAAGGACAACTGAGATGATTGGCAGAAAGTGGTGAGATCTCACAAAGTCTTGCTGGCAAAACTTCAATGTGGAGAATGGAGGTCGTGAAAGGGACCACCAGGGTGTGTAGGACATGGCAAGAGACGGATGCCATTAGGTGCCACATAGTCTGTAAAATTAAAGATGGCTTAGAACCACCGCAAATAATTACACAGAACATCTGGGTATTGAAGGAGTTCTTATGTGACAGACTTTTAAAAGACAGTTGAAGGTTGAGGGATGGCAGAAGAGATTACGGTTGCCATGTTGTGGTTGACAGCATAATCCAACCCAAGTTTAGGAGCGCTACCATGCGTTCACCTCAAACGCTTCATTAAATCAATGCGGCAGGTATTATTACAGGCTTTTGGTGCGCCTAGAAGCCTTATAATTAAATATGATTGGTCTCGGCTTCTGGATGTGATTGGATAGTGAAACGAAAGGACACACATGCTTGTTAAAGAGAATAAAAAGTCTGAAATATTAGAGAGACAGTGATAATCAAGCAGATTTGTATTTATCATTTTTACTGGAGATCTCTTTAATTGTAGAAATTAATTGCTCAACTTGTGAAGATGCTTTTTATAAAGGACCTTCTTACTCTTATTCTTGAATCCACAACTTCTAGGCTGTAATAAAGTAACCCGTTTTATCCGAGTTTACTTAAATCATCATTTGATCAACGGCTACGGGTTCAAACCACGACGGCTTGATTATTGTACTTGCTCACTTCATTGGCTTACTGTTAAGTTTTGTATAAAATGTACTGTATGACTTTCTGTTTCGTTGAGTCTCTGTTTTATTCTATATGTATTTGTTTTGTTTGCATTTTTCTGTGTTCCCCTGATTGTTGAGTTTTATTCTTAATTCTATTATTTTGATTCATTTTTTGTATTGTCGGCTGCAAATTCTATTGCTTTTAAACATTGCTTGTATGCTTTTAAACAACATACAAAAACAACCAAACTAAATTATAAATCATAATTCATGTGAATGTTTCTTACAATGTTCATAAATTATTTTCCTCTTTCTCTTCTCTCTCTGTCTTTTTTTCTGCCCTTCCTTCTGACCACGAGAAGTACACAAGTGAGACACAAGAAAGCCAAGACACAACAGTGGAAAATTGCGGTTGTCTAGATTTCAGATTTGTTACAGAAACTGATGTCACAAAGAAGAGACAGATGAAACATGAAGGGAAAAAAAGACATAAATCGCAGAGGTGTGTGAAGCAGGTTTACATTCTTTGGAGCAAACATGCTGGAGTATTCCATTACCGCTGCTCATTCAAATCACATATTCCAGCGTGATCAGTCCAATCAAATCCTTTTGCATTCTTTCACATTTTTGCATTCTTGTTTGAATTACTCAGATTGCGCAGAATCTTATTAAATTAACATAGACCCAGAAAGCAACAAAAATGTGTTCTAAACTGTAAAATTACAGCAGGTTGCAAAGCAAACACGACACGTAAAACACGACAAACTAAAATAATATCAACATTTATCACACACTAAAAAATACAATGAATTAAACACAATAAAATAATCAATCAAAATAATGTACTTATACGTGATTTTTTGCTTTCCCTTTTGGACCATATCCAACACTGGGGAAATTTAATTCTGACTTCAGTAACCAAATAAATCACACTTAAACCCTTCAACCACCTGCTATGCTAAGAAGCAAATGTTCAGCTTTAGGATTCTGGGCCTGGAGGATTTCTACACAGCAATATTCATCTCAACACATCATGAAATTCAATTAGTGTGATCTTAAAGAGCACAACTGAAGCCTCCGCAGCTTGCCAGTCTCAACACTGTCACCAGATACAGCCCCAGCTGCTGAGCTTCATTCTCAAACAAAAGCAGTAAAGATCAAGCTGAAAAACCACTCAAATGCAATTTATTTGCACAGAGCAAAGAAATACTGAGAAAAACAGTGAAACACAAAACAAACTATAAAATTAGCAAATAAGTTAAAACACACACACACACACACACACACACACAAAATAATTGTGTCTATAAATGGAAAAAAACTCCAAAGTTTTGTTGCGTGTCCAATCTTTAGGCTATTAAATTCCGAGATTGTCTCCTGTCGGTTGTCTCCCAGAAATTGAAAAGTGGGTTAGAAACCAAACAAAATGGTTTTAGAGAGTGAAGTTTTTTGAGCACCACGGTCTTTATCTTACATCACATACACCGCAAATCAGTGACTACAAAAAAGGTTTTGTGAAATTTGCAATCAAATGTTGCTGTGAAAATAGGTAATCACAGTATGGATACCGTTTCCGCTGGGGCGCTTTTTAAGGTTGTCCCACCAGGGGGCTTGTCTTTCGTTACAGGAAGTAGGTCCCCAAGTAACAGTCGACCCAGATGTGTTCGAAGGCGTCATTTATGAAGTGCAATTAACCTTTTGTGGGTGAGTTTGTCAATTTGGCCACTAGGGACTGTATTGAAACGTGGGAGCCAGTGTCTTGGTCAAGGACACTCAGTTATAGAACTTACCGTTTTTTGAACCATCAACTCTTGGGTAGGAGGTTCAACTCCCTTGCACTAGACCACATCTTTAGGTCAAAATACTAATTCACGGCAAGCATTTTAACGGGTATGGTATGGAAAAGAATAAGTGTCTTCTGCTGCAGTTTAGAAAAAAAGCATGCATCGATATAATAAATATCATAACATTTTTGACAATTTTTCTGATGTCAATATTTGTGTGAACAACAAAAACGAGACCTTTTTGGACCTTTACTTCAAAAGAAAGCCGTATTAAAATATTTAAATGACACAGTTAGCACAAATTATAAAAATGCTAATGTTTTACAACCAGCAGCAGCTATTTTGTCACAATATTTTTGGTAAAAGGAGGTTAGCCTGAATACTAAATAAAAATAGTGAATATGCTTGAAAAAAAAACTCCAGTGAATGAGCGGCACGACTTTGACTAGAATAGCATTTTACTTGCAAAAAATAACAAGACACAAAATCTCAAACAAATAAAAAGAAGATTTCTCAGAAAATGTCTGTGTTTAACATTACATGAGAAAAACAGTTTCCAGTCTTTTCCAGCTTTGGCTTCAATCGCCCATCAATAAACCGACAGTAGAAAATATGAAGGTTTCTTTCTGTGTTTAATTACAAATGCCTGTCTGAGGAAAAACGATGAATGGAGGGGCATACGCTAATTATTTAGCTTTCATGCTACAATGTAAAATTAGGATTTACAATACCGGTATTTTTGGTGTTGAAAAATTATGGTGTTGCCACAACGTAATACCAGTTTTCACCGTAATACCAATATATCGCCCACCGATTCTATATACCGGTATATCGAAAGTGAAAACTGAACAGCACAACCTCAATGTTCAAAATCCCACTGCAAGGAGATGATTTCAACCTGGTAGACTGAGAAAGACTCTGTCTTCTACAAACAACAAAGCAGAAGCTGTTCTGAACAGGACTTAGTTTGCACACCAACTCACAAAATCTGTCCGAACAATGAACAGAAAACTAGAACAGACTCTATGAGAAGGTGCTCCTGGGAAAAGAAAGGAAACCGAAATTCAAACAAATGGCTGTTTTTTCTGTCAGCGGTGTGCAAATAATACACCATTCTCCTCTATAGATAAGCTTAGTTAAACAGGCATGTTTTTGGAGGAAATGACTGGACTAGCACTGAGTGTTTATGTTGGGATGCTGGTTGAAATCTAAACTAATAAAATACACATTGAATCCGTTCACTCGTTCTAAACTGCACTAATCAATGTCTCCAAATCCCAAGAGCCAAATGTTTATTCCGAGTGGCGCAAAATTGGTTTATTATGCAATGGCGTTTATCAAGGAACCGTTGATTAAACACAGATCCCATCTATTCAGCATCCGCTGACGGAGCGGCTCATGCGCACACACTGTTTGCGTCAGTTTAGATGATTTTAAGCTCGGCTGGATGGGTAAATAGATATCTTGATAGTTATAGTAAGAATCTAAAATAATCTATAGTAAGATAGTTGTGATAAGAATCTAAAATTGAACATATAAAATCTTTTGTTAGAATCAGCAAATGAAACTACCTTCTTGAAGTGAAAAGAAAAAAATCTGGGAAATAAAATGTAAAAAAAAAAAAGTAGTTGAACATTCATTTCTGATAATATCAATATGAATAGGAAGTCTTTTTTGGGGAAACAAAATAATAAAAGAAAATACTAATATTAATAATTTACTGGCATGTTGCTTCAGAACAACCTAAAACTAAGATTTTAAAAGTACTAAGCAGCCATCTGTCAAGAAACATTCATTTAATTCCCCACAATCATTAGCACATCTGTTGGTCACGTCATAGACACAAGGCCTTTAGACCTGTAGACTAAATTCAATTCTAGAATCGACAGTGTCTTTCAAAACTTGGATCAGAAATGCGCATAAATTTAGAGATTTTATACGGAATTATATGTACCAATTAATTATTAAAAAAACAAGGTATTATGGAATAAATGCCTAAAATGTAAATCAAACTTTAAATCACAATTTAGGCATTTTTAAATATTTGCCAATTATTCAAAACCTAGACTGGAAATCAGTAGAAGTAAACAAGTCAAACAAAAATGTCCAATTCCTGGAAAAACAAACTTACCGTAAATATAATCTAAAACTCAACCATAATAGAAAGCATCAAATAACAAAGAGATCATTTACCTGGAGAAAGCAGGTTCCTGCCACCGTGTTCTCCTTAATAGAGACATTATAGAAGCTTCTTCCAAACACTGGCTCATTATCATTACTATCTTGCAAGTCAATTTCCACTACGGCAGTGGAGGACAATGGGGGTCTTCCTCCGTCAATGGCCACAACTTGGATGCTTGGCTTCGGGTCCATCTCATAATCCAGCTTGGTTGCAGTAGTTATGATACCAGTATTGGGATCAATGATGAACCAACTTGCATGTGTTTTTTTGTTCGGTAGGATGGCATAGCGAACATCACCATTGGGTCCTTGGTCTTTGTCTCTTGCTGTCACTTGCAGTACAAAACTTCCCGGGTAGACAACTTCTGAAATGGTCTGCTTGTATGCCTGCTGGTCAAAAAGTGGAGGGTTGTCGTTCACATCAGTCACGTGGATTGTAAATGAAGACTCTGCTCGGAGTGGCGGGGTTCCAGAGTCGGTAGCCATGACATGAAGCTCGTACGAGTCTCTCTCTTCACGATCCAGGAACTGATCCACGTAGATAAGATAGATGATACTGTCTTTAGTGGTCAGGGCAAACTTGCCATCGCCCCCTTCCAGAGACACATTTACATTGGAGTATTCGCCGTAGTCAGGGTCCGAGACCGAGATCCTCGCCACGTATTGTCCAGGTTGAGCTCCTTCGGAGATTTGTGGCGAACCATCCTCACTGAGAAAAATGATGGTCATCGTTGGTTGGTTGTCATTGTAGTCCCGAACGTGGATGGTCACAAAGGCATTAGTAATCTCAGGATGACTTGCATTGTCTCTGGCTTCCACTACCAGTTCATGAACTTTCCTCATCTCATAGTCTAGAGGCTTATTGAGCGTAACAACTCCGGAACGAGAATCGACGACAAAGTAGCGATCCGGGTCACTTTGACGTCGGTTAATCTCATACAGCACGAGACCGTTATCCCCTTCATCTGCATCTGTGGCGTACACTTGCATTATATTGCTGCCTTGAGGAAGACTTTCGGAAATGATGGCACTGTACCGACTCTGGTTAAACACCGGAGCATGGTCGTTGATATCCTGCACTGATACGTCAAGTGTCATTTGGCCAGTCTTTCTAGGAGAACCACCATCGTAAGCTTCCAGTGTCAATGTGTAGGACGACCTTTTTTCCCGATCCAAGACTCCATTAACCACCAAGTCAAGATACAAGGCTTTGTTGGTGGCTCTTTTGCTCTCAAGTCGGAACACTTGTCCCACATTTCCTTCTTTGATCTGATATCCTTGTATAGTTAGCTGATCCTTATCAAGATCAGTGGCCGGCTCAAGAGAGAACTTGGTTCCCACTGCTGTTTGCTCAGGGATCTTCAGGGTGGCCTTTGTCTTGGGAAATGTGGGTGCATGATCATTAATATCATTGACTGTGATGGAGACCTTCACCGTGAAGCCTGTCATAGTGACGGCTATGAAGCTGTAATGGTCTCTGTCTTCTCGGTCAAGTTGTCTGGCCGTCTTGATGATTCCTGTGGATTCGTCAATGTTGAGGTCACTACTGATTCCAGTACCTTCAAGATCCGAGATGAAATAAAGAGAGGCTGTGACTCCAGGTAGGAGGCCAGTACTAATATCGCCAACTATCGTCCCAGCAGGCTGTTCCTCGTCTAATTGCAGCTCCAAAATACTCGGTGTGTCGTCTCCACCGACCATTACCATTAAAAGTTCCATTATGACGCAAAGAGCCAAGAGCATTCTTAGTCTCCAAAACACCCAAACTCGGAAATTTCCACATGTGTTCTTCCCAGAGCTTTTAAACAGCGTCATCTTCCCAGACAATCTTTACACCTGAAAAAATAAAAAAGGTCGGTTCAGCAACACAAATCTGATGCATATTTTGACATTCAGCCATATTCATGTTCTAAACAGTCAGAATCCTTCTCAACATCAACCCATTGAATCTCTAAGTGGTTTCCATGTGTAAAAACACTCCAAAAACACTAAAATAGCACTTTCAAATAATGACTCCTTCCCAGATCAGTAGAATGTGTATAATTATTTTAATATTCAACAGTTATTACATATTTTTGTTGCCCAAAACTGGATGATTCTCTACAGCTGCTTTGAGACGTGACCATGAAAACGGTTTTATAATTTACTTGAACTTTGATATATTACACAAGCCAATTCTGTCAGTCACAGAGAACATGGCTTCATTAATGTAGAAGAAGTGACTGAAACAGCTACAAACACAGAAGGTATTTGGTTTCTAGTGTTAAAGTCAGTAAACCACAGACAGACTCGTGATGATCATTTATCTGTTGCTACAGTTGGAAGCTAGAGCAATTAGGAAATGGACCTACTTTGACTGGAAACACAGCTAACCTCAAGGGTTCTCGCACTTGCACGGATGAGTGTAGATGTTGGTAACGTCTGTATTTTCCAAACCTCAAAGCCAATCATCACAGCAGACCTTCGTGGTCTGTGTATGTATAAGTGGATTACAACTTCAATTTGTTCCTGTCAGATGTACTCAAGCATTTTTCTGAGACACTTAGCTTCGAAAGGCAATATTTTCAGAATAAGAATCAAATTAGGGATTAATTGAATGCTTAACGGAACAGAAGATGCCCGTCACGTTACTCGTGGTCGTTTTGAGTCGATGCCATCGATTTATTCTAAATTTCTCCCTCTAGTGGTGACAAACAGAACATAAACAGAATAAAATGACATATTGGTACAGGTTATCATTAGCATCATTTTATATTGTATAAAAACAAGCAAATAAAAATTGTTATAAATATTGCTGCTCTATTTAGATTAATATTTCATATTCTATATATTGCACTGTGTTTTGTGTAGTACTGATGTTTCAAAATGAAATACCAAATGCCAATACCAAGAATTGACAATAAAGTTGACTTATTGTCTTATATAAAAAAAAAGCTGGTTTTGGAACCAAAACCCAAACCTAAGTTTCCAGAATCCGGTAGGTGCTTGTGTGCACTGTGGTGGTCCGGTGCGCAGTCTAATGAAAGTCAAAGATTTTGTGGGCAACTTGGGGCCGACGTTAAGCCAATTTAAACAGGGTTTGAGGTCAGAGAAGCCTACAATGCTTTACCACACCTCAACAATGCAACTCATTCACATATTAAACAGCATATTAAAATACAGAGCTTAAAAAAAACAAAGGAGGGAATGACCAAAATGATTTGAAGAAGAAGAGGACATTTTTCTACTAGAAAATCGAAAATGAGATGGTCAACTGGAACGGTTCAAAATGGCCAAAGGAAACGTTTCGGGGATTTTGTTTTCCATCTCAAACCCATTGTTGAAAGGGGTCTGAAAGCACAGAACACGGATGAAGATTTGCCACAGTTTCCACAAGCTAAATTTGAATGGAATTCACTGCAGCTCAGTTTTCAGAAGTTAGACGACCACAGTGCCAGACCTCCTCGGGCTTTCTGCTTTTAGCTGGCCAGCTGTCGTCAAGAGGCTGTTGGTGCGATGCTGAAGGTAACAGACGGATCAGCACAGATTTGAGGCTCATCTGATTTATGGGAGTTATGGCAGTCGTGTAGTCAACGTGCTTAGAAAGCGTGTGATATATGACCAGTGAGTGTCAATAGTCTAGTGAAAGCATTTCACCAAATTCCTGTCCGTCACTAGCGAGCATTTAAAGAAAACCTGATCACCCTTGCTTTCTCCACCTTTTTTTCCTCGCTTTTTCATCTATTCTCTCGCTCCATAATCCCCTCACGTACACACTTGCATTTCTATCATAGTGAGGTGCTTTCAAACAGGGACCACTTTGTTCTAAATTCCTGTACACACACCTTTTCTCTTTCTCTCACACACATTCACTTCCTATTTCTTATCTCTCTCTGTCATTCACTCGTTCACTCTCTCCCACACATTTCTTTCAATTTTTTGTTCATTCATGCTCTCTTTTTTCATTTGCTTATTTTCTCAACAACTCTGTCTCTCTAAAATAGCTCGTTCTTTAACAACCTCTTGATGTGTCAAACTTCGACGTATCATAGCGCACACCAAACATTAAAACACGTCTCCATGAGGCACTTTCTTACCGATAGCCGTTCACACAAAATGCTGAAGATATCGGGTTTAATAAAGCTCTTATCAGCGTGCCTGCTCACTGAGCTCAGCGTTGGAATACAAACACAGGCTTCACCTCTCGCCGCTATTACGGCTAATTTTTTCAGCGTGCAAAGACTTTCAGCGCTCTTAAACAAACCACTTTAAGGCATCATGAATGAGTTCAAGGTTGACACAGGCTCCAAGTCCAAACCTTTTAATATGCAATAGAAATGGTCACCAGTTCATGGAGGTTTACCAGACCCGCTCCATTACTCAGGAAAAAGATAAAAACCTCAACTAACACTCCGACGCGGAATGAAGAAACATTTCACAGTAAAACATTCAATCATCAACTCTGTGAATGAAAATCGCGTGTCTCTGTTTGGATACTGACGTCAGCCTGATGCGCACACTACTCCTGCTCTTAACCGGCTCTGTGGCACAACTTTACTAGAACCGCGAGGATTCCTGACGTTTCTTTTGGATTGTAACTGATAGCGAGTGAGCGAGAGAGAGAGA
>SOMO01000008.1:1044445-1060509 GCA_028128575.1 Paedocypris carbunculus | reverse complement strand
CTATATTTAGTTGCTTCAGAAGACACAATTTGCTTTTTAACAAGTTTTGGTTAACTTAATCGGATGAAAATGACCTCACGACATGTGGTGAAGGGGAATTGTGTTGAAAGTGTTGCATGACGCGTTTGTGAGCTGGTTCTGACAAGAGCACAGATCTGGACCTGCACCAGGGCCAGAAAGAAACTGTGAGTGAAGGCTATGAAGGACAAGGGAAGTGTGGAGAACTTTGGCACGAGTCGCTGTGTTCAAGAGACGCCAGAAAATCTCTCCGGCTCTGAATTCTTGTTCTTTTCAGTCGCACTCTTCCAGGTTGAGGTTAGATTGATGCCTGTCTGAGGCTTGAGTGAGAGGACAAAGGAACCAGGAATCGGTTGGAAGGGCGGCCTGCTGCCAAACCCCAGACTTTTGATTTAAACCAACGGCTCGGCTGCAAAACCAAAGGTGTTTCTTCACGTCGGCAGTAAATGAGATCTCACACCATCAGAAAGCATGATGTGATGTTACAGCCAGCTTCCCAAAACCACATCACTGGACTTCACATATCCATTAACACCTATTTCATCCCAGGTTTCTATTTATAGCAGTTCCTAACGAAACAGGATCCTTTGACAGTGTTGGAGGCTACTGTACTTCTAGGTATAAATATGAAATGGAAAATTTGGGGGACATCATCTAATGATGGTTCCACAAAGTGGCATGCTTTCTTCAAGAAGCTTTTTCCATCCAGACTAGTGATTTACATGTAGATGCGCACGTGCCGCAGGACTTTGAGCGATTCATTCGATTAGCTCTTCAGCGTGGGTGGCTGCCGAAAAACGCGCATTTAACATGGCCTGGCATCTCGCCAAACCCAAAGCCAGAATAAAACATATCCATGACCCGAGCAGCCGAGAGTCGGACGCCTCACAGGCCCGGGCACGCTCACCAGAGTTCACGTGTGGCTTTGCGTGCGTGTTTGTCTGTTTCAATTCTACAGCTTAACGTCAAAAGCGAAGACCGGAACGTGGCGAGGGATTCTGTGTGATGGGCTGGTGAAACGCTGCGTGGTGTTTTCACTGTAAATATCCACACATCAGAAGCGACTCTGGGGTTGGGAACTCATGCTGACGTACTAAAAATATCAGCTACACATATTTTTGGAGGCCATGGAGAAACGTTCTCCAAATATTAATAGAAAAAAAGGCCCTTGAGATGGTCCTGAGCCTTTATATGCTTTATTTTAAAGGCACCAATCTCATCAAACTGTTCAATAATCAACTCTGAAACTTTGAGTGCGGTTGAAACTCAAACATTATCATGTTTTTTATTTTTGCAAAAAAGTTTTTATAACAATTTATTTTATTATAACAATAGCATTCTACCATTGTTCTCCATTTGTGGGTTTAATTTATCTCTTCATTCAAATCCGCCCTTCCTGTTTTGCATTGACTAATGCTAACTGTGTTTAGCATGAGAAAGATTTTTATACAAGTTTGCTTTTGTTTGAACGCTTAGTTGTTGTTTGTTTGCTGAAAATATGATTAAATCAGATCAATAAATCAACAATTAATCAGTCAATTATTCATTTGTATCATCAGAATCTATTCATTGCAAAAGTGTTGCCATGTATGATACTGCATTTCAGTGTTTCAAACCACAGAGAAAGACAGGAAACTTGTCTTTTTCTGTGGAATGAAACAGCAAATGTCAACATTTGTTTTCTTTAATACACTGCCAAGGCTCTCTCTCTGGCTCTCTGTCTCTCTGTCTCTCTCCCTCTCTCTCTGGCTATCTCTCTCTCTCTCTGGCTATCTCTCTCTCTCTCTCTTTCACTCTCTCCTGTCAAAGATGAAACAAAAGAAGAAAACCTCTCATCTGGTGAAATAAACCCCGTGATTGAGAGCTCAATGTGTCCTGACATGATAAAATCACACAAAATCCAATAAATACTTCACAACTCAGAGATCTGGCTTGACCCACAGGGGCCAGCACATGTGTACAGTCCCTCTGCCCCTTTAATTCATATAAAAGCGTCCACATGAGCTCCAGGTGCGTCAGGGGAAATGCTGAGCTGGTTATTATTGCACTACTGAAAGGAAACCACAGTCGATAGGGAGATCACAACATCACGGAATAGATAAAGAGATAAAACATCACACTCTCTTAATGGTGTGTGTGGTAGGGAAGCAATGGGTGGCGTCTCCGGAAGAGTGGTCGTGTGCACTGGGATGTTTCCCATGATGCCGTGCAGTGTTGTTTGGGTTGCTTTAGGGTGTGGTTGCAAGCTTTCCACTTTGGGTGTATCCGGGAACCGTATCAGGGACAGAGAGCCATCAGGAACCGCATTGCTCCAGCCGAACAGTTGGCATTGATGATGTGGCCTACACAGCAGGAAGCGTTGCTCGTGCCCGGTGCGGCCCTGGGATTTTCTGAGCATACTGCATTGTTTGGGTTGTGCCGTGGTCCTGTAGGCCACTGGACTGATTGTCAGGCAATGAAAAGCCATTGCTCAGAGAAGAGGCCGACATGAAAGCATCACGCAACCTGTTCCTATGTTAGATCCACCCTTACTGGCCTAAATTAGATGGATGTGCGGCTCCACTGGTGATTTTCTCTTGAGCCACTAGAAACAACAGGAAATCAAGTGTCCACAATGTGAACCACAGACCTCTTCTTTCGTGTGTCTGACCCTGCCAACAGTTCTGCTGTCGCCAGAATAGTCGAATGACAAATTCATATTGAGTCCAAGTATGTTTCTTATTATTCTTTAGAAACTTCCCCACATTTTGTGTAAGATGAGTGATAGACAATAAGAAAAATAAAAAAGTGGATTGTAACACGTTTAATGATAAAATTACATCTATAATTTATTTAATTGCATGACATTAAATCTGTTAGTTGTTTTGGGCACAAATGTGAAGAAAATGATATCTACTTTATAATTAAATATATTTTTATACAAATAAAATGCATTTACTTTAGTAAATATACAAAAGTTTGATATTGTTTAATTTTCTAATTTCAGATATTGTCAGTTATGATCCTCAATACTGGTGCATGAATTTAAATTGATCAAATAAATTGCATTTTAAGGAAAAAGTTGTAAATCTCAAATGGAAAAAGCACTTTAGGTTTTACAAGAGCCCACATATAAAAGTATACACTTCAACAGGCAGATGTGGCTCTTTCTCACATTTAATCTCAACAGATCAACAGGAGTAAAGCGACTATACTTCCAGCGGCTGATGGAGACGTTCTGCTGAGATCAACCATTTCTAAACCAAACAATGGATTGAGAAAAGAAACATAGAGTCACTCCTGACACTGTTGTCTTTGGTTTGTGGGCTTTTTCTGTTAGACCAGAACCAAAAGACCATTAGAAAAGTGTTGTTTCTAGGGAGGATTGTGAAATGTGCTCGTACTTTATAGCAGGAGAAGTTCTTATCTGCTTTGTTTATAGCAAGTTGATGAACTTTAGCCAGATTTTTTTTATCATAATGTGCCATAATTAGTGCTAAAACATACAGTTTAGACTGTTAGTACTAGGAGTCATGACAGGACACTACGAGAGCGCTGCTGTAACTCAAGGTCAAATTCTTTTGAGATGGCATATGGGAAGAAGATGTTCTACAATTGTATCTGATGTAAAATGATGTAAATGATGTATTACAAGTGAGTCATGATGCAGTAAGATTACACTTTGAAACAGACATGTAATGTCTTTTCTCCAACGCATGCCTGACATGGATTAAAATTATTACAAAAACAAGTTAACATTGCAAAAAAATGTAATAAATAAAATATCTTCTCAATGAGAAGAATTTCTAGTTTTCTGGGGTCTTTATGTGTGGAGTTTGTGTTCTCCTTTGCTGGTGTGGGTTTCCTCAGGGTCTTCAAGTCTGGAAAATAGGTGTGAGTGCATGTAGGTGTGGCGACACTCTGGTTGGCCACCAATCCAGTGTGTGTTCGTCAAGCAAAATTTGCAGCTTAGTGTGACTAAGAAATGGAAAAGTGTTTCAAACAGTGGATGGATGGAATAAAAAATGTGTAATTTGGCGTTTTGATCAATAATATATGACAGACTCAACAATAACTTGTAGCATTGGTGTACAGAAAGTCCCCAAATATATTTTGTTCAGGGCCTTAGAAATGCTCAGACTGGTCCTGGATGAACCAGTTGAATTATGAAGACATTCTGCTCATCTGTATTTCTTTCTCTAAAGGTAAGTACACACTAAATATTAAGCAATCATTTTAGTAGATGAAAGCAAATCCAAAATATTCTATTCCTCTACCAAAATCTTTTCACTGGATGGAAGCTCTGCTAAATTCAGAAACCCAAATGAAACGCTCAAATAAGCCAAATATCTGTTAAAATAATTAAGATACTGAAAATGAAGTAAAGACTAAATAAACTCTGTGTTTTAACAATATGTGTTATATACATTGAAGGTTTGTATGCTTTCCCTGTGGATCAAACCCACAACGACTCATGTTGCGAACACAGGTCATTACATTAACTAAAACCATTTACAGCGGAGTAAAGACAGGGAAATCAATGCCAAATGAAACGGCTTCCAGTAGAGCGGGAATTGAACTGTGGATGCCGAACCAGCGTAATCTTCCTGTGCATCAGAGGTCCTCCAGACAAAAACTCAAAATGGAAAAATTACATAATATATCCATGCTTTTTCCTAACCACTTTATCCTTTTCCTGGTCACACTCAGAGGTGCTTGGATCGAGCCTCAGACTTAAACATGTGTTGATGCTACACACGTGCCGCAAAATACGCATTGTTGTCAATATGGTGTTGATACACTAATTTAAAAATACTGTTCATTTGCTTCATCGGTTTAACATTTTCAAGTTTGTTGAACTACTTTAAATCACAAGTCAACGTTTTTTTTTTGTTCCATATGAAAAATATTTATTCCACGTGCAAAAGGTGACAATAGATTTAATTTTGAGGGGTTTTTTTTGTCATTTTATTTCAATTGTGAGGAAATAGAAACCACTGCACTAAAACTAACTCAACCTCGAACCTGGAGTAAACATGATTTGAACATAAATTCAACTAAATTCCACACTTCAATATTTTCATTTAAACTATAATTCACATTATTTTAAAGACATTAGAATGGATTTTCTCCTTTCTGCCATAAAAAATTTCATCACTTGCCGTGTCGAGACTGACCTGAAGACCATGAGAAACGCAGCAGAGCCGGGTCGAGTTGGGCCGGCCTGGAGTCGGTTCAGATTGGGATTGAGTGGAGAAGACAGATTGGAATGTAGCAGACGAGAGATGTGGTTGGAAACACTGTATTCTGATCTATATTGAGTTTGAAAGTAAATATCCTGTCGATTTGTTGCAGAAGCTGAGAGACATGAGAAAGAGGTGTTTCACATGTGTGCTCATTCTATAAATAAAAAAAATATTGATGCAAACATGGGTGAACTGTTCAGAAGTATAATATACAGTGTGTGTATGTGGGTGTGTGTGTGTGTGTGTGTGTGTATACTGGGCAAACTTTTATACCAGTGAACACTAAAAGTAAACCTGTTTTGCCCAACATTTCATAAATTGGGGTTTACATTTCATTCCACAATGGAATATGAGTTAAAAGTAGATATTTAAAATGAGTGTAATTTCCAAAATGTTAGAAAATGGTGTAGACTGGATGATGTCCAGATCCTGCCATCACATCCATGGCTTCTGTTTTTGTCTTTATGCTGAAGATAACTCTTAAAGACTTTGGCTATGCGTTTCAGATCGTTGTCCTTCTGCAGAATAAATTTGAAATCAATCATGTGCCTCCCTGAGCTCCTGCAGCAGAGGTCGGGAACCTATGGCTCGTGAGCCATATATGGCTGAATCTGTCTCGCAGACAACACTTTAAAAATATATAATATCATTAAAAATATAAACTGTTTTCCCGTATTTCAATCCATTAATTTCCTGGTTGCGGGTGGCTGGAGCCAATCACAGCTGTCCTCAGGACAACACCAAGTTTTAATTGGATAATGCTTAACGTCATGTTTGTGTTTGATTTATTGGATATATATTTGTATATGTCTGAGTTTAAAGTAAGTTGGACTTAATGTTTACAAATATGTCGTGTTTATGGCTGTCTCAGCCAAAAAGGTTCCTGCAGGATGGAGAATTCCGTAGAAGTCCATTTGGCCTCATATCATGAAAGAGTGGGAACCACTGATGCAGACCCCTCTTAAACACGGACCATTATGTGCAAATTTGCTTTCTTAACGACTTTATTCAACAAGATTAAAATAAAAAAAACATTGGAGGGAACCAGCCAAAATTATGACTTACACAGAAGTGTACAGTGTGTGTTTACCATTTATAATAGTTCCTAATAATTTATTACTTGGCCTTTCTTAACGATTCTGAACGTACCGGATAGATTTATGGAATGATCATCAGTGGTTTTTGTCCTGGTATTGGTTCGCTGACACAAAGCCTCACACAGCAGCACTGCAGGTCGTCAAAACGCTGTAATTATGTGTGAGGCACAATCAGTTCAGCCAAATGCAGAGACGTCTGGGAAATTGCCAACCGAACAAGAAAGTCTCTAAACTTTCAAAAGCTTGACGATTTGAGGGAAAATATGAGATATACGTAAAATGAGTCACAGGGCAAAGGGAACTGCTTGCAAACCAGGCAAGCACAGGTGTAAAGAGTACCTGAAAACCATACTTGGGTAAAATTACGGATAGTTTACTGTGAAAATTAACGCTAACTCACGTTCAGCAATTTAGCTCAAAAATAGCATCCAGTACCATCAGCACCCTGTAGATGGCGATATCACCTTGTCCGCTCAAGAAATTGACCGCAGTAAAAAATATACCTTGTCNCCAGATTTAATGAAAATAACTATTACACCACTATAACATGATAACATTAGTTATTTTTCAACATTGTGTGCATATTTGACTCGTGTCATGTGAAAGCTGCTGAAGAGCTGCATGAAACTATGTAAAGAGCCGCATGAGGCTCACGAGCCACGAGTTGGCCACCTCTGATCTACATCACTGCAGGCGAGTGATCTGCGTCATGACTGCTCAATATTTTCATATAATATCAGCTGACACATAATGCACAGAGTATTCCTGAACGTGCGAGATTCATCACTGGCAATTGCTCAAACCAGAACGCATTCTTCCCGTATCAGTGTCTGACAGCGGGGCATAATTCCACCGGCCCGCTGCCCGCATAATTCTCGGTACCTGCCCGGTATGTGATCTAGGTGCGGTGGGATGAGCTTCAGCCGTGGCCCTTTAAAAGCATTCTTCTGAAATACTAGTTATTCAATCCTTTCACAAAATATGACTTTACACTTAATCCTTTGGCCAGCCGAGCGAGTGAAGTGTGCGAGGAAGACGAGTGGCCAAATTTGACATCATCGCGGACTCGTAGCTCCCGTCACACTCAGTGCAGCTCATCAATCGCCGTTAGGAGCGAGTTCTCAGCATTCCATAACGTTTTTCTTGCTGTTTTTTATGACAATAACTTAAAATCTTATGATATTTATGTTTTTTCAGGCTTTTTAAAAACCTGCATTCAATCAGTTAATGTATCCCTTTTCCATTTCTGGGTCAAGGGGAGCTGGAGCTAATCGCAGCAACGAGAACATGCAGACTCCACACAGAAAGGCCTGGAATTTGAGTCAGGTTGGTCTCACTTGGAGGAAGGAAGCTACCCACTTAGCCTAAGGTTCTTAACCTGATTTGACTTAGGTTGTATTTAATAACTATATGAAGTACACTTTATACTTAGAGTTTAACACCATAACCATCTGAAAACCATTTTTGTACATATGTAATCCTGAACATCCTACTGTAAACAGTGAATAAGATAGTTGCTCTTCTTACTATTAATCTAAAATATCTACACTACCGTTCAAATGTTTGGGGTCACTGGAAATTTCCTTTTTTTTTTTTTTTTTTAAATAAAAGCACTGTTTTTGTCAATGAAAATAACTTTAAACTAATCAGAAACAACTCTATACACTACTATACACACGTTTTTTAGTACCTTTTTTTTTTTTTTTACTCTTCAGCCAAAAGTCTACAGTCTGAATGCAAGCTGACTTATTCTGCTGCTGCTTATTGGAGGGTGTTAACAACTGGCTGACACCTCAGTGTCACCTAGTGGTAGGGAGCTGCATTGTGATTCTGCGGCCCTTGCAGCCCAAAGGCTCAGAACTGACCTTTTCTTGCAGCCAACTAGTTGCTCTGGGCCCAACATTGTTAAGAATCACAGCACTAAGCCACTGTGTGCAAACTATTTAGACTTGAACTAATTTGCATAGACCAACATCGCCTAACAGTCATTTCACAAAATTCTTCAATCTTACCAAGTGAAGAAAACAAACGGCCAAACAACAGAACAATGACTTTGACATTAACTGTGACCAGTGAGCAAGCAAATAGGAAACAACAGATAGGAAAGCAGCTTTTTTTGGTCTCTAATTAGACAAAAAAATAAATAAACAACAAAGATGCTGCTCTTGAGCATTTGAAACCACTTATGGTTAAAGACGGTCTCGCCGGCCTGATGCTCAGCGTGTTGCTCGGCTTGTTTTGAGGTGCAGGCCTGGCAGAAACATCTGTGACCAACAAGTCCCAGATGTGTCGACGGAGACGAACCGACGCTTTTATCCGTCAGGGCGGCGTGTGGGTGCGAGAGTCATCGGCCTCGCCAACCACAAGCGTCATGGGTGTTTAACAGTGTGTGTTGCATCTGAATCAAACCACAAAACACAAAGAGTGTGGGGTATTTTAACAGCAGAGTCCGCTGGGTGCGTGGATAATAAGCCAGAGAGCGGAGAATAAACAGTGTGTGTGGAGGAGACGGTGGTCTGTGGAAACCAGAGAAGCCCACTGCCCCTCCGCTGCAGATTTCTCATACTTTCACCCGGCAGACAGTCTGACTGCACGTTCACCATGAACTGGAGACGTCCGACTCCTCATTGGGTCAACACAAGGGGTTTGAGAGTCAAAGCTTCTGGGTTGTTTGACAGGCTGCTTAATGGAGCTGTTGATGTTTAGCATGCTTTGAGATGGTTGTTTAATTCTTGATGTAAAGATTTGTTTATTGTTCTATAACGTTGAGCAGATGCTAATAAGTCTACAAACATTCTCTTAGCATCCTTGTATTTTTTTTATAAAGGAATTCCCACCACAAACTGTAGAAACACAACGTACGAGCTTGCAAAAGACATGCAGTGCCACCTATTGGCCATGCTGAGAATTTTAAAAATTAACTTTAATAAAAGAATTATACAAGAAAGCGAGATTGGCCTTTTTATTAAATGCCATACAGTGTAACATTTAAATGTGAAAAATATTTCAATTGAAATCCTAAAAGTAGCTTTTAACCAAAATGTACCATACAAGCTACCGGTTTGTTGCTTTCGAAATGCCAAATTTCTTAAATAACAAGAAAAAATAAAAGAAAATAAAAATAAAACACATTCTAACTGAATTCCTCATTACAATTGTAACATTTTGGTAACAAGTGATTTGTGCCTCTTGTTTTTGTAACAATTGAAAGTGCATTTTAAACACAAATACAGAAACAAAGTAAAGTGTGCTACATGGTATATGCAATCCCTGATAAAACAAGCTTCTACAATTAAATTGTGTTTCTAAAAAAAGCATAATTGTATATCATCTCAAATTCTGGAAGACTGTACCAAAATGTCTCAAATATGAAATGCTTTGATGAATTCATCCCATAATTAAATAGTTAAATCCATTTCCCACCAATCTGAATAAAAATATGCACATGAAGTTAATGTAAATGAACATCTGACAATATAAATAAACTATATTTAAATTTAAACATTAATACGGGAAAATCACTCTTTTGAAACACTTTAACAGAAAATATAAATCATTTTGTTTTTCCCTTTAAAAATATTTTCCCAAAAATATAAAAGTTCCTTCCGTTGTGGTCCACTGAAAAAGCCACCATTAGCATGAACCACGCTCAACGAAAACACACACTTCATGGCAGCGGCTCAAGAACTCTTTGGCTTGACGAAATTCCCGCATGTGAAGAGTTCTTCCTCAGTAGAGAGATGATTCACAAGGGCGTTTGAGTTCATTTCGGGAGGAATTAGCACACTTAAGATACCACTGCATCATCGGAGGCTTCAGACCTATCTTCTGTTAGGAGGGTTTGGGTTTCACTCAGGTCCAGTGGGGACATACACCTGAGGATTCTGGTGACACAAAACCGGTCACAAGCCCCAGAAAAAAAGAAAGGATTAAGGAACAGAAGCTTATCCTCTCAAACACTACTTTCAAACATTTTCAAAATCCACACAAAAATATGGATGGATGGATTATAGTATGGATGAATGGATGGATGGACAGACAGACAGAAAGATACTATATAGACAAACAGACAGAAAGAAAGATACAGTAGATATAGAGAGACAGACAGATATAGTCAGTCAGACAGACAGACAGACAGATAGACAGATAGTAGATATGGACCAGGCATGGACAAACTAAGGCCCATGTTTTAACCCGGCCGCCGAACTTGGAAAAATTAAATGAAAGTCAGACATTTTGTTGTAAGGTTTTTTGGAAACAAAGCATATATTTTCTGCATATGCCAAGAGGTGCAATTAGAATTAGGGCTGTCAAACGATTAATTTTTAAAACTAATTAATCGCACTTTCCTAACCAAATGAATCGCAACTAATTGCAATTAAATGACTGAAGCTTGTAATTGAGGTGTAATAAGTAAATTAATGTAAACTCAACACTAAACAACTCGTTTAAATACTTCACTGTTAAATAATTTAGTAGACTTTTGGCTCAATTTGCTCAATTTAAATATTTTCTTTCGTATTATATATTTTCCGTCAAATCGCTAAAAAGCACTACAGTCTTGCCCCATATTTCACTGTACTTCGGCGAAGAAGCGAACTAGATGCTTTGACAGTGAGGAAGAATTAGACTGACAAAGAGCAGCGTAGTGTTGGACAGAGATTTGATCTGACACCTGACAGTCAGGTTATTTGCAGTTGAAAAGGAACTGCGTCAACGCGTTAAAAAAATAATCACGGATTAACATTTCAAATAAATCGGATGCGTTAACGCGTTAACTTTGTCAGCACTAGTTAGAACCCATTGTGGCCTGTGGAAAAAAAATGTTTGCCTACCCCTGATACAGTTCAAGTTCAAGTTTATTTATANATAGATAGATTGATAGACAGAAAGATAGATAGATAGATTAGATAGACAGAAAGATAGATTAGAAAGATAGATAGATTAGATAGACAGACAGATAAAAAATAACTAGACAGACAGACAGACATACAAATAGATGCACAGAGATTTCAGTGCAGCTCTTACCCCAGTAAACTAACAGGAATGAGACAAAGTCCAGCAGCCAAGAAGAAGATAAAGCCTGGACACCAGGACACCGTGACGGCGTAGATGCTGCTAAAGACGGCAGCGGATACGTTACTACTCAGGGTCTCCATGAAGGCCACACATGCAAAGAGTGCTCCTGAGAAAACAGTGCACGTGTCAGACTTGGTCCAGGGGGGAACACGTGACCTTCACATGACAGCACAAAAGCACTTGTGTTGGGCAGAGAAGAGCTCTTCTTTGCCGACTCTTGCGGAATCAAGGGTTTCAGGACAGTGATTCTCACTCACCCTGCTCGGACTTCGAGACGACCTTTGACATCATTGAGCGCAGAACAGGGAACGGCATAATGGCAAACATACTCGGAATTCGGACTGTGGACAAACATATCAATACAACAAGTGATGAAAATGACACGCATTCTGTACAGACTAAAATTCTGAAGCAGATTAATAGAATTCTATCTGATTACGTAATCTACTGTAATTAATAGAAATCTGAAGAAATATAATTATCAAGCAAACAATACATACACTTTGGCTGTATAGCTGCACAACAAAACATTCTAAAATTAAATAAATGTTATAAGTGATATACATGGCGGAAATTAAATTAAAACTTGTTTTTTAAAACTATTATTTATTTAACTTGTGCGCATGTTTCAAATATGAACCATGGGATTTTTTTCCTGTGGTTCACTGATTGTAAAGTAAGTTAAAAGGCAAAACTAAACTTTCTCTAATTACACAAAAATTCAAATCACAAATTTAATGGAAAATCTATCTATCTGTCTGTCTGTCATGTGCTCACCCAGGAACATCATAAGCGTGGTCTTGGCGAAGGCCGTCATTAGCATGCCCACAGCAGCTGAGAAGATGCCGATAAAAACAATGACCATGTTGGGCAAACAGCGAGAGAACAAGTAGACTCCCAAAAAACTGGTGATGAAGATAGAGGTGGAGGCAGCTGAGCCGTAGCCGACCAGGATTTCACTCCAGCAAAGGGGCTTGTTCAGTTCGTAAAGTGTGATTACCGACAAACTGCCGGTATTGGAAAACGAAAAGGTCGAGAACATGGCGATCATCAACAGGAGAACCAAACTTCTCTTCAGATTTCCCCCAGCAAACAGGTTGTAAATGGCAGACGCAAGTCGTTGCAAACCCCGACAGTGTGACACGGTGTCCGAGCCTTCAACCACTCTGGATTCCTCTAGGATGAAGACGGCATAAAACAAGTTGAGCACCTGGAACATGGCCGAAGTGAATAAAGGCCAGTTGAATCCAGTGGCTCGCAAAAAATATCCTGTAGAGATAGAAGCCACACCGGCGAGCAACCCAATCATCATGTCCAATACAGCCATTCGCAGAGTTTTATTCTTATCTTCTTTGCACAAATCGGCCAGGTATGAAAAGCAGCCCCCCAGCATGGTACCAATCCCACCAAAGAGGGCGTTGAGGAAGGAAGCACCGATGAGAAGATACAAGTTTAGTTCAAAAAAAGAAATGGCCAGAAATAAAAGAAGATAAATTAGGGAACCGATGAGCGGCATTATGATGGCCACCTTACGCCCACGCAGGTCACTGTGTGCAACCAGGAGCAGGGTCACCAACAGACTGGGGATCATGGAAAATAACTCACTGTACATGGAGAACAGTGATGCTGCTTTCTGAACTTCCTGCAATGAGAAGAAGCTAAAGTTGGTGCCATTAAAAACAGAACTGCTTTTAAAAAACAGAAATGAAATGTGTGTGCGTGCATGCGTGTGGCAACAAAGCATGAAACAGCAGGTGCAAGATAAAAATACTTTTAAAAAATGACTTTCTTTTAATAAGTATGACATATGATAATTATTTATTATCATGAAATGTGTAAGTAGTACTGTAATATAAAATTATAAAAACAAATACTCAACTTTTTATGTATTGATTGTTAACATTATCAGAAGGCAAATTTACAAAACATGTTCAGTATCTCTAGAAAAAAGTCTTATTGTTCTATATTCATAATCTATTAGCATTAGATGAGTGTTGAAATGTGTTTAGTGAATGTACTTTATCTTTTCTTTGAAGTCTGACTGTTTAAAGTTTGCACAATCCATAGAAACCAACAGAACATCCGCATAAGTTTGCGGCTGACGTACCTCTTGTTGACCGGTGAGGTTGCTGCTGTTAGCGGCGCATCGGGACGTGTTGTCCGACAGCGGGTACGAAGAGTTGGTGATCTCCAGCCACAATCTCCGGTAAACATACTGCTGAACCAGGGGGTAAACCATGAAACTGGCGAACGCGTAAACTGACACGACCGGCTCCACGAAGTACAGGCGCTTCATCCTGACGCTCTTCCACTTGCCTGCTGAAGACAAGCGTTTAAAAGCGTTTTAGCTGAAGCTGAAGCGTCCCTCTGCAACCGAGCGTCTTCGATCGGAGTTTGTCCGCTTCGGCGTGTTTTTGTTGTGTTTAGGCAACATGTCTTTCACCAACCTATTATGAAACTGGTTTCACAACTCCAATAATTTCATTGGTCGGAAGATGGTTAATGTTTATTTTGATTGGTTGACGAGACTGCCCATCAAAAATACTAGCGCTCGTCACGAATGCGTTAAATAAGCACAATGTTTGGGTACAGTGTGACGTGTGAATATGATAATTACATTACTTTAAATATAAAGTAAATCAAGTAAAATTATCTTTCTCTCTGTCTCTTACTGTCAGTGCATCTATCTATCTATCTATCTATCTATCTATCTATCTATCTATCTATCTATCTGTCTATCTGTCTATCTGTCTGTCTGTCTGTCTGTCTGTCTGTCTGTCTGTCTGTCCGGCGGTCTATCAGACAAACGCACATATTAAGGACCTTACACCTTATATCGGTTACGTTATCGAAGCAGTGAATTCAATGAGTAGGAGGAGTTAAGAGAACAGAAATGACAAAACTAGAAAAGAAATGGCACATTATAATAATGTTCAACCTGGTACTCGTTTTCTTTTCCAACAGTGACAAATAATAATTTTTAAATAATATATAGGTTGTAAAAATTTTTGTTGTTGTTTTTAATCCTATTACGGATGAGCACAAATATAGATATTTGCCAGTATTTCGTTCCGCAACACCACGTGGTACAATATTGACCAATCAGTTGGCCATTTTTGAACACAGAAACGTATTTGGATGTATGAACAGCATTATTTTTCTCCGCTCTAGACTGTTGCGATATTTCTGTTGCTGAACTACCTACCCCGCTAATCATTTCGCTACTACCACCAGTACCAGTCATATACTATTCCTACCGGGGACGAACACAACTCTGACAGGTACTCAAGCTTACAAATTAATCTTCCAGACATTAACATTAATAAAAACCTAACGCTGAACTGTTTGCACACTCGCATTATAAACGTATGCAAAGCTTCGTTGAAATATCTGTTGTTGCTGTCTATGAGTATATTTGTGGTTCAGGAAGAGCTAGCCGGCTAAAGCTAGCCTCCGTACTGGGTCGTGATCAAGGCTTTTTGCGCTGCCAGTCCGCCTTAACCCTTGATTCTGACAGATTATGACCAGCGGGGCCTGGTTTTCCTCTTGCAAGCTGCCGTGTGATTTATTGCATTAATCTTGTGAACTAACCTTCAGCCAGTCACTGACAGTGGCCCAAGGTTAGACTTTGCATTTGCACGAATTGTAAACATTCCTGTCCGCGGTTCTGTATGGATTTGTGTTTATTTCCCGTCTCTCGTCAAGAAGGTAGGCGGAGAAATTTTAGTTGTTTTGTGTTTGTTACTCGCATCTTCTCCTAGCATCGCACCTTCTCTAGGCAAAGAACTCTCGCGCTAGAAGAGCTTCTGTATCTATAACGTCACTGCGATTATCATACAGTATTTTCATTCATCCTCCGGAATAACGGTTTCTCTTAAGGTAGTTTCTGGGATTTCGAGATTTATTGATGAGCGATTTTTTGACTCGAAAGTCACAACTGCAAAAATTATTTTATTTTATTTTAATATATTCTTTAATAACCATAATGACTTTTTTCTGTTATGCAGGATTGATTTGGGTTTTGCCGAGCCATGGCTTTCAGCAAAGGTTACCGTATTTATCACAAGCTGGATCCACCTCCGTATAGCGTGATCGTGGAGACCAGAAACCGAGAAGAATGTCTGATGTTCGAGTCCGGGGCTGTTGCTGTTCTGTGTAAGACTTGTTTTATTTTCCCTGTTTATTAAATCCCAAAAACTAAGATTGTTTGTTAAATATGTATACTGTATGTTTTTTTATTCATATAGACTGATCACAATTCCCTTGATGGTAGTGAAACAAACGTTGGATTTAAAGAGCACTGAAAGCATGTTTTTCTCATTCACAGCGGCGGCAGAGAAAGAAACCATTAAAGCGTCATATACCAAAATGCTGGATGCGTACGGCATCCTGGGTGTTCTTCGTCTTAACCTTGGTAAATGTTCCCACCATTTTGTTCCTTGTCTTTGTGTCGTCAACATGCAAAAATTCATCATGATGCCAGATTAGGAGGTTAAAAGGAAGATTAGTAGAAGGTTTAAGTAAAATCACACTAAACATCGGATAATAACCCTAACAAAAACTCAGTGATGGTGTGTCTAGTGTGCCAACTACATCAGCATCTAGAAATTTATGTTGCACACATATTGTTGTATAATTATACAAA
>SOMO01000008.1:1025230-1042495 GCA_028128575.1 Paedocypris carbunculus | reverse complement strand
AATTTCTGGGAATCTAACCCATGATCCAGTGTTTCACCACCACCGGTGGTGACCAACGCTCTACTGACTGAGCTATTGGGAAAGAACCAACTACTTTGTGATAGGACATCTGGTTTTAGGATAGCGTGACCAGCTTTCTCATGTAATGTCTTCAAATAATACATCATCTAGTTTGTGTTTGATGTATACAGGAATCAGTCCCTTCATCTCCATCTCAAGCATTACGGGGTGAACTGCGACGACTGGCTGCTGAGGCTGATGTGTGGTGGCGTAGAGATCCGCACAATCTACGCTGGACACAAGCAAGCCAAAGCATGCGTCATCTCCCGGCTCAGCTCTGAAAGAGCCGGCACACGTTTTAATGTCCGAGGTGCAAACGACGATGGTCAAGTGGCTAATTTTGTGGAAACTGAGCAGGTAAAATAGATAAAAAGAAATACGTGTATGTTCAAATTGATTCTTTTTCAATTGCTTTTGTTTCTGTTTTTTCTACAGGTTGTTTTTCTTGATGACAAAGTTTCCTCCTTCATTCAGATCCGAGGGTCCATTCCTTTGTTTTGGGAGCAGCCTGGAATTCAGGTACTTTAAATATATCATTAAATATGTCATAAATATACATTTTGTAATAGTGATACTTTATAGTTGCTGTATGTATGAATGTTGTGCAGTTGATATTTACAACTTCCTATTCTACATACAGTATCAGATACAGTACATGATACATGATTATGTGATTAATTTGGAAAAAAAAGGTTCCATTAAAAATGTTTACATGGGGGTTTGTTTATTAAATGTATTGAACTAAAAAATAGACACAAATATATTTTTCATAAATGTAAAAATTATATTTAATATATTGAACAATATCTTGTATTTAAAAATAAAATATTAAAATTAATCAAATCATCAAGCTACATGTGATCCAAACAGGAAGAAGTGGCCTAGAAAAGCAATAGCTGGATGTTATTTTAATTGATTTGACTTTGCATTTCTAGTTGTAGGATTATACAATCAAACACTTATCAAATCTCTCTGTGTTTTTTTGCACCCCCCAAAAACAGCAAGTATATAATATTTTGGGCTCAGCAATTGCAATATGACATTTTTCCTGATCAATAAAGCCAACATCACGTTTTTCTCCACACACTCTTCCTGAATAATCCAGATCTTATTCTCTTGTGTTTTCTCCTCGCTGACTCCGCTTTATTCACGTTATTAGAAACACACGTTTCAGGGGATTCTGATGCGGCGGAATCAAAGCCGACACTCAAACCCTACAGGATCGCAGCTGGTATTTCAAAAGCTTAGTTCTATCTGGTGGATGATCTGTTCTCTGCTGCAAAGAGCGTGTGTGCCATGTCAGCTGGCAAAGGTTGAAAGGTGCGATTCCTCTAAGAAAATTACAGGCCCAGGATCAGTATATCCTAATAAAAATTCCAAACGCCAGGAAGCCGGTCAGGAATCGCTCTTACCTTGATTCTGACTTTGCACAGACGTCTCCTCTCAGGGGAAGCTGGTAAGGTGACTCTTTTTGGACTGGTTTCTTTCCAAAAAGTACATGGAACGGGAAATGCTATATGAAAAGTAGAACGTTTAAGCAAAATTCAGGACGGGAAATTGCTACCGGACACTTTTTTGTTTAACTTGTTCCCACAATGCTCATGGTAATGTGAGCTCATCTGCCATTCTCAGTTCGTGAAATATTAATGATTTGATTATGTGTGACAGACTGGAAAAGTAAAAAAAAAATGTTAAACTATAGAGCAAAATGGAATATATTATCTAACGGAACAATGGAAATCAATGGAAGACATTTCCATTTTTTTCATTTTATATTCTTGTGATTGTTTTATTATTGTGTTGTATTTTCATTATTCATTAATTGTTCTTATCATTTGTGAAAGTAAATGACAAAGAATTCCATTTGAAGGATTTTAAAAAGCGACAGGGAAGTGAGAATTCAGCAATTGCTCGGAGGAACTTATTGTGTGCAGCTGGACAACATGGAAAAGGTGACATGGAATGTCAATATTACAGAGGATTGCATTACCATCAGCTCCGAACGTTATAGACGTGTTGGTGCAGAACACATTCCTGAAAACATTTAGTGTGTCCTGGTGAAGTCGAGATCTGTTTAGCGTTCGCTGAGCTTACTGACGGCTGCCGTCTGCAATATTTCCAACATCTTCAAAAGCGCATGAGCTCCTTTGTTGCTCTCTTGATGTCTTCAGTGGCTTCATGACTTCTCCCTGCCTTGTTGCTTTAAATTAAACACTCACCGCTTCCTCTGTGTGTTTTAAAGGTCGGTTCCCATCGTGTTAAGCTTTCCCGGGGATTTGAGGCTAACGCTCCGGCCTTTGAGAGGTAATCTCACATGGTTCTGACTTGAGACCCCACTGTTCTGATTTCAGTACCTTCATCATAATGATATTGCATTATTAGGTCACAGTCTTTTAGGTTTCAGGGGACGGGGGGGGTGTTCTCACGTTGTTCTCAACATGTTTCTGTTTCCTGTCCAGACACTTCAGTGCGCTGCGGAGACTTTACGGCAGACAGGTGATCATCAACCTGCTGGGCATGAAAGAAGGTGAACACATGCTTAGCAAGGCCTTCCAGGTAAGTGGAGAATAAAATGCACTTCTCTGGATTCTTTGGTTCATCTTTTTTCTCCTGACGTTCCCGCCTCAGAGTCACCTGAAAGCTTCAGAACATTCCAGCTCTGTGAAAATGTTGAACTTCGACTATCATCAGATGGTTAGAGGCGGAAAGACTGAAAAGCTCCAGACGGTCCTGAAACCACAGATTGACAAATTCCTAGATGATTGTGGTTTCTTCTACTACTCGGGGGAAACTGGGATTCAGAGGTGCAAGTTTTATATAGTCCATCAAAAGAAACTCTAACTTGTGAGTTTTTTTTGGACAAATATTTTTATGTCAATACTAATGCGTATTCTCATTGTAGATGTCAGACTGGAACCGTTCGTTCAAACTGCCTGGATTGCCTGGACCGAACAAACAGCGTTCAGGCCTTCATTGCACTTGAGGTTTGTCCAAACAAATCAAATCCAATAGAGCAACTGGACCTCTGAAAATTTTAGATGATGTTCCCTTATAACTTTTGTTGATCAGATGCTTCCGAAACAATTGGAAGACATGGGTCTCACTGAAAAGCCTCAGTTGGTTGCTCGCTTTCACGAGGTGTTCCGATCCATGTGGTCCACCAACGGAGACTCCATTAGCAAGATCTACGCCGGCACCGGAGCTCTGGATGGCAAAGCCAAGGTGCGTGGCATCTTCTGTCATGGGTTTATGTCGTTCTAAGTTAAATTTTGCAGCTGAAAACTTCTCATTTTACTCCTTCATCACTTGAAAATGGTTGTCTTTAAATCTCTCTGTTTTTTCTTGCTTCTGTTGGATGTTCCTTCATTGGGATGGTGAGTTGACGTAGCGAGCTGTCCACTGGAATTGTGATGCTATTTTTGTCTTGGCTGTTTTGCTTTGTGCTTGTCCTGTTGTGTGCGAACAGAGAGATTAATGGAGCCGGCAGTGCTGTCAGTTCTAATTAGGCTTCTTCACACAGTAAAGCCTCTTCTAGCTAGGCCGTAAACCTCAGACTCAGACTTTATCGTAGTGAGAAAGGAATGACAGCTTGTTTTTTCTTCATATGCATGCGTATCAATTTGTTTGGGTTTTTTGTTTTGTTAATCCTCAAGTACAGTATCTGTATTCTCATAGGGTGGAAAGCTGAAAGATGGTGCACGCTCAGTCACCAGAACCATCCAGAACAACTTCTTCGACAGCTCGAAACAGGAAGCCATTGATATTTTGAGGCTGGGGAGCACATTGAACAGTGACCTGGCGGACAAAGCTCGAGCACTCCTGACCACCAGCAGCCTTTATGGTTAGAGAAACACTAGATGCTCATTTATCACCATAGTTGTGTTCCAAAGCCTCACGAAAAAGACATTCCTGCAGTACATGGAAACCTTGCCAAATATGCCTTGCTTTATCTTTTCGGCCCTAAATTATCCCCTTGGTCCAAGACACTTGATCAGGCTGAAAAAAAAAAAAAATGTAAAAAAAAAAAAAAAAAAAACAGTTTTAGCAATTATACCCAATTTGTTTACATAATCTTAATGAACTTCTAATTTTTACTTTTTTTATAACAGTAAATGGATCTTTAAGGAATCATTCAACTTTTATATTATTATTATTATTATATTATTATTTTGTTGTTGATGTTTTTTATTAGGATAAAAAAATCTACATTAAAATAAACGTTTGGATTAAAATGAGCTTAAAAGTGAAATAATACATAATTTAGTTACTAAAAATTATGTTTTGCAATTTATGATTATATAATATAGCAATGGTTATATACAGTATGTATATTAAATTGTTTTTAATTTATTACTGACATTGAGACAGTTGTTCCTTGTCAAATCTTCAAGTTGACATGACTCTGGTCATGGTTTAAGTGCTGGTCTGATCTTCTCCTGAGCATCTGGATCTGAACAGTTTCCCGTGTTTGCTCACTAATCTTCCGCTCCAGGCTGCTTTGGGTGTGAGATTAGTGCGTTAAACTAAAGCTGTTATCTGTTAACCGCTAGCAGCTAACCTGTCTTCCTTTGTGTCTCTCTCTTTTTACTGCTTACGTTAGTCTCTGAGCCCATTTTACAATCAGGTACAGTACACACAGACCACTGTATATCCATAACTCTTTTTGAGTTTCTTTATAAACATTTTTTTTTGGCCCTTCCAATGTGTTTTTTATTGGTTTATGATATTTTCCAAGATTTTAAAGGCATTTTTATGTTTGTTTAGCTTCTCCCAGAGTTCTTCTGGGGATGTGCCAGAACCACTACAAATACACTCAACCCAAGAAGATCCGAGTGTGTGTCGGGACCTGGAACGTCAACGGCGGGAAGCAGTTTCGCAGCATCGCGTTTCGCAACCATACGCTTAACGACTGGCTGCTGGACGCCCCTAAAAAAGCTGGACACCCGGAATTCCAGGGTATGTGAGGATTATTTTTTTATGGAATGATGTGGATTAAAATCTGGGTTTTGGATCCAACAGATGACAAAAATAACCCGGTGGACATTTTTGCCATTGGCTTTGAGGAAATGGTAGAGCTGAATGCTGGGAATATTGTCAGTGCAAGGTAATTTTATTCTTATGTGTCAAAGCGAACGCATTTTTTTAAAAGGTTTTGAGCCTTTTATGGATAGAGAGTAATAACTGCTTATATTTTTGATACTTTTACTTACTGTTGAATCTACTGTTGTCTTTCAGCACCACTAATCAGAAGCTGTGGGCCGCAGAGCTGCAGAAGAACATCTCTCGAGATCACAGATATGTGCTGCTGGCTTCCGAGCAGTTGGTGGGTGTGTGCCTGTTCGTGTTTATCCGCCCTCAGCACGCACCGTTCATCAGGTACTTATGCACACACACACTACTGAGCTGCCAGTGAAAATGTGTGGTGGATTATTCTGTTGATGACATATATATTTGTAATGTAATGAAATCTTGACTTTTGCTTGCCTCAAACAGGGATGTGGCTGTCGACACAGTAAAAACTGGAATGGGTGGGGCCACGGGTAACAAGGGAGGTGTGGCCATCCGTATGCTCTTCCACACCACCAGCATCTGCTTTGTTTGCTCACACTTTGCCGCAGGACAGTCACAGGTCAAAGAGAGGAACGATGATTACACTGAGATTGCACGCAAACTGACCTTCCCCATGGTAATTATTAATAAATTATCCCTGTGTAGTTTCAGTTTATCTGTTATTGTTGCTCTTCTAGGGTCGTCTCTTGTACTCCCATGATTATGTATTCTGGTGTGGAGACTTTAACTATCGGATTAACATTCCCAATGAAGAAGTAAAGGAGCTAATCAGACAGCAGAACTGGGATTCTCTGATCGCTGGTGATCAACTGGTTGAGCAGAAAAATGCCGGACAGGTAAGTAAAGGGGATCGGGCAGTACATTTTTATTTACACACATATTTCATATAGTAATTGGTTTATTACTTTTTTCATATAGTAGTTAGTTAGATTATATAAGGCATACATTTAGTAAACATTTATTTCCAAATATTTTTTTATGTATTAGGTGCTCTGGATTTGANTTTTTTTTTTTTTTTTTTTTTTTTTTTTTTATAGAGGTCCTTTCCAGTTTTCAAGCTTTTTGGCATTTTGTCGAAATGATAAATGTATCACCATGTATTTAATTTTAAGTGGATATCATATTTGTGTTTTTTGACTGTTTCAGGTTTTCAGAGGCTTTATTGAAGGCAAACTCGATTTCGCTCCGACGTATAAGTATGACCTGTTCTCTGAAGATTACGACACCAGTGAAAAGTGCCGAACTCCGGCTTGGACTGATCGTGTGCTATGGAAGAGAAGAAAGTGGAACTTTGATAAAACAGGTGAAGATTGTGTTAAACTCATACCTGCACAATTCAGTACTTGCCAACAAAGCTTAAATGACGGCGGTTATCATTTTTTGGCTCAACCTGATTTGTCTTTGCTTGTTACAGCGGAAGAGTTGGAGTTAAATGTCGTGGGAGCTCCAGTGAACAAAGAAGATCAGTACCCATGGAGCCCTGGAGATCTTAAGTTCTACGGCAGGGCCGAGCTCAAAACTTCTGATCATAGGTATGGAAAACCTCATCTACTGAATCTGCACTTTCCCATAGAAATTGCCTTAGTTTGTTTGGTTTCTGGCCAAATTCCCATCACTTGTTACGTGTGTCTTGCATAGGCCAGTGGTGGCCATCATGGATGTGGACATACTTGAGGTGGATCCTGAAGCGAGACATCAGGTTTACAAGGACGTGATTGCACTGCAGGGACCGCCTGATGGGACAATCCTGGTCTCTCTCTGCTCTTCTGGTCCTGAGGACTTCTTTGATGATGCTTTGATTGACGACCTGCTCGACAAGTTTGCAAATTTTGGCGAGGTTATTCTGATCAGGTGACGATGCTTATCAAATCAAATAGTGCCATATCTAAATTGATTCTTAATGAGTTGGTTATTAGAAAACTGCTAAGTATTTTGAAATGAATTTTCTATGTTTTACTATGAAGATGTTGGTGCTAGCCGCATTTAAATACTGTATTTACATGAATATAAGCTTCTTTTTTTTTCTAATTTTCAAAATTATTTTCCGTATGTCAAGTCAGGAACAATCACAAATAAACGGAAACATGTCGTCTTTATGCAGCGGCACAGATGTGTGTCTATACAGTATAATGTTAAACAATGATCCATAGGCAGACGTGCTACAGTATAAGCTTTTATTGGCTCAATAACAGAAGTAAAGAAACATTAGACACACAGAGACACTTAACAGAGACAAAATAACATTGGAAGAAGTAAGATTAAACTATAAACAGTACAATAGTTTATATTACAACCAACGGAGACTGCAAACCACGACTGTTTAGCTTAGCGCAACCGGCTGCAAATGAGTTCAATGTGTCAGCGAAGAAAGAGTCGAAACGGTCGAAAATGAAAAACACGGGCAAGGAGTAAAAGAAAAAAATCAAAGGAACAGACACAATCAAAACGCTCAGGCGTCAGATAAACAGAGAGCTTGAAACGGGCCTGAGCTTGAAACAATTGCTCTGCGCATGTGCGGAGTCTGACTGGAGCAAAGGATCTTGGGAAATTAAGTCCTACCCACTAGAATCGACTTTTTGTGTTCTGTCATTCAAGTAAAACGATATTGTAAAATGATAAAAGTCACAAGTTAGGTTTTTTAAATAAAGAAAAATTTTATTTTTAAGAGAATGTTAGCGTAATTGAACCAGAACCATTAATTAAAAAAAAACATTTTGTGCCTGAAAAATCAGGGGGTTGCTTATATTCGCGTAAATGTTATATCAGATTGTTAGAAATTAAAATAGAAATTAGAATGAAGTTGAGCCCTGGTTAGGGTCGTTCTGTGTGGAGTTTGCGTGGGTTTCCCTTTTTTTTTTCCAACGTCCAAAAAACATCCAGATGAATTGAAGTCTGAAACAATTGCCCAAAGGGGTGAGTGAGAGTGTGACTGTGTGTGTATGTGTGTTCTGTTTTGTGATGGTTGACCACCTTGTTTCCAGCTCCCAGTAACCGAGAAAATGAAAAAGCAGTTTGGAAAATAGACCGGGAGCTTAGATATTAACCTTGATTCAACAGTTTTTGTTTTTAACAACGATGGAATCAGCACAACTCTCCAAATTACAGTATTATACTGTGTTTTTGCACAGTAATAACTAGCTGCTAAGTTGCATAAGCAGATAATTGCAGATGTAGCTAAAATGCTAAACAGTTCACATATTTTCTGTATAATTAGACTCTGTCTGACAGTAAAGCACTGTCTTTTTAACAGATTTGTGGAGGAGAAGATGTGGGTGACGTTTCTGGAAGGATACTCTGCTCTAGCCGCTCTGTCTCTGAGTGCATCCACCGTAAGTGACATTTACTCGGCAAGTGCCTCATTCCATCAAACCTTCACCTTTATCTGTGTGCAGATCAGCGGAAAGACAGTAGACATCCGTCTGAGGAGCCCAGGGTGGATAAAGAGTCTGGAAGAGGAAATGAGTGTGGAGAGAATCTGTGGCACCATCCCGACGTCCAGCAGCTCCACCCTGCTGGCCGAAAACTCCGACATGGGAGAAGAATATGATATGGAAGGTACAAGTACAAGTCTCTCCAGGATTTCACTTTTCTTTTGCTTAAAAAAACTTTTCAAATCAGCAAATCAATCAATTATATGTTTTCGAATTCTGAAATACTTTGATTTACCCACAGCATAGTTCCTGCAGGTTATNTAAACCAAAGAACTATAAAGATGTTTTACGATTTGAAACTTCACAGCCCTAAATATTGTTCATTCTTACATGTATTCTCTGTGCACCAATTGTTAAAATGCCAATTATTTTAAGTTATTCAAAAAAATGTGTTTGTCTTCGACACGTTCACTTGCTGTCGTTTTTTTCTTTTGTTCTATTGTTTGGTGTTTACGCAATTTATTTGCGATTAAATGGCACATTTTATTGCAAGATGTATATATAGCCTATAGCCTTCTCTTGTGGCATTAACAGGTGATGTGGATGAGGAGGTTGAAGATATTTTACCCCAGCACCTGCAGCCTGGACTGGGCATGGATCCTGGGGTTTCTCCAGCAGCGTCTCCCCGAAACAGCCCCTGCCCCTCTCCTACCCATGGAGAGCCCGCTCCCCCCCTGCGGCCCACCAGAGCCCCGCCACGTGTCGCTGGACCACCACAGGGTAGTTCTAGTGTTTCACTCTACAATAGTCAATACCAGAAAGCAGTTTTTAACTGCTACTTTAGTTTCACACTATGATTTACCATATTTGAAGAACATAATGAAGTAGAAGGTCCATGGAGTGTCTGTATCTTCTTGGCATCCATCTGTTCCAATGGATTTATTGATTTACATTTAAAGTTACTGATTTTCTCCCAGTTTCTCCTGTGGACGGACAGCTAGGTGGTCCCTCATCACTTGAGCCAAAACGCCCCCCACCACCACGGCCTAATGCCCCACCGGCTCGTCCAGCCCCCCCACAAAGACCACCACCACCTTCAGGTACTCCACCTTCACTGGATCTAAGTTGCTGTTTTGTCTCAGATCCCCTAAGTTGGACATATTTTGTTTCTGAAATGTAAAAGGTGTAGAATAAACCCTATGATTATTTTTATTAACAATGTTCACATTTTGGTATTCCAATTTTCACCTTTATTGATTCATTATTCTTATGAATCAAAGATTGTTGTTGGGTGGTTTGTAACTGCACTTTTCGAGAGGACCGTTTGATTGCTTGATTCTGATTTGTTAGTTAATTGACAGCTCCTTAATTGCAGCATAGTTTCTGAAAAGTATCTATTGCTCTTTAANTATTGATTCATTATTCTTATGAATCAAAGATTGTTGTTGGGTGGTTTGTAACTGCACTTTTCGAGAGGACCGTTTGATTGCTTGATTCTGATTTGTTAGTTAATTGACAGCTCCTTAATTGCAGCATAGTTTCCGAAACGTATCTATTGCTCTTTAAAGCACACACCTATAAACCTCTCTCTGTCTTTATCAGTCTATTTATCAATCTGCCTGTCTCTCTCTCCATATATTCAATCATTTGTTTTTCTCTCCATCCGTCTGTCTGTCTGTCTTTTAGACATTTGCCTCACATTCTCATTCAATTTCTTTTCGTCTTTTTTCACAAGCGCAATTCAGTTAGATTGTTTTAGCAGTCTGAGAAAGTGTCTGGATCGTTTAGACTTCCTTTGCTCTTTTATTCATCCCATTCTGTTAATTTCTTCCTGTGTCTAAAGGAGGGCGAAGTCCCACCCCGGTTAGGAAAGATTCAGCAGGTAACACTGTGTGTGTTCTCACTGACCCGGTGGTTTTCTCTGGTTTGACTGGTTTGTGATTAGTTCTTGTGAAAATTAACCCGGATATTGTAGTTTTTCTGTAGTGTAAAATGACGCAATCTTTGATTCCTGTGCTTGGTTTGGTTGTGTTAGGCTTGCTCTCCACTCTTGGTTTTGCCTTTGACGTAATTCTTGTAAAACTTTGCATTTTTTTAAGGCTTCACTGAACCTCTTGATCTAGAGTTTGATCTGACTGATAACGAAGGTAATTTCTAACTAGGTTGGCATTGCTGTGGATTGAGACTTCCTGCCTATGCCAGTGGATTTAGGTTCTTTACCTGGTCCGATGCTCTGCAGGAAGTCTCGGTCGATCCAGTGGTTTTGATTTAGAATTGTGTGGAGTGAACTAGCGTTTGTAAAGAAAAAGGATAACACATACGATGTGTATTGATTTAGACCTTGCAAGTGGATACGGTGAATTGTTTGTAATTGAGCTCTTCCGAAATTCACTTTAGTACGCTTTGTGTTTTCATGCTTGCAAAAGGACAAAAAAGCCCTGCTTTAGCACGCGCTGATGGTGCCGGTAAGTAAAGCAGCTAAACTCCTGAAGGCTAGGAAGCGGACATTGGTAGACATCTATATTTTGTAATTAATTTTGTAGATATTTTAATATGATAGTGTAAAATCACAATTGCGATTTGAACTGTGTTTTCATATTCTCATCTGTTTTCCAGCCCGAGGCCCTGGACCCTCTGGACAGACCCCAGGAGGGGCTCCAAGAGCTGTGCGTAGAACAAATCAATAATTGTTTTCTTAATGAATTTTTTGTTGTGATTTGTTTTTTTTTTTTTTTTTTTACAGATACCACCCAGAGCAGGGGTTATCAGTGTTCCCCCTCAGTCCAGACCACCTCCTCCTCATCCCGGGGCGCCGAGACCCATAGCAGAGGTCCACCCCGGGGCCCCCCGACCCGCTCCGGACAATCACCCCGGAGCTCCGAGACCCTTACCAGAAGCCCAGAGCAAACCCGCAGAGCTGCCTTTGGGTTTGTTCTTGTATTGTATTTGCAATAGTAAAGTTTTTTTTTTACACATTTACAAGATTAGACTGAACTATTTATTGCTGCTAAATAGGTAAAAATAACTTTTTACTGTGCTTTTTGTTCCGGTCTCAAAAAAATTATTTTCACAACTAGCTAATACCACGTAAATTGTATAGACTCAAAAGTATACGTATTTACTCATTATTTTATGCTGTGTTATAATTATAACGTCTACACTTCTTTCAGGACCACCTCCTTCATTGCCCGCAACCCCAAGACCTCAGGCCACTTCACCAGTGCAGCCACCTCTCCAATCTCAAATGCCCCCACCCATACAACCCCAGCTCCCTCCACCAATACAGCCCACCCTACCTGCTCCTCTGGTCCCTCAGTCTGCCACCGGAGCCCCCCAAGCCTCTGGGGGAGCAGCTGCTGGTCCTCCACCGGGCCTGGCCTCACCAAAACCTCCGCCACGAAGCCGGTCCTCCCATGCGCTGCCGTCTGCATCCGCACCTGCTGCCCCGTCTCAGGTTAGTATTTTCTGATTGGCCGGTTCAGCCCCTTAAGACTTGTGGGTTGAATCCACAATATCTGTCACTGTGCTATTTCCTTAAAAATAAACGAAAACCCACCCAGAGGCCACTTCCACTTTCTTTTCTACTATTCTTGTAAATTCGGCTTTGTTTTGAGCTGTCCAGGTGGCTGTCTTGGCTTTTTACTTCTCTCTTCTTGCATGTTTCTCTCTTTCACTAGCAGGAGCAATCCTCAGGTTGACAGGTACCGGATTAACACATTTCTAGTCTTTACATTTGTCTTTGTGACATCATAGCCGTTATTCAAACTGTTTGTGGAGGCTTGTGCATTAATAGGACACTTTTTTTAGGGTTTTTTTTTTTTTTTTACATAGCATACTGTACCTGTTTTGTTAAACTTAACTTGAATCCCTACTGCAATTTATTCCAGTACTTACGTGGATTGAAGTAAACGGGGTTCAAGGAAAGTTCTGTTGTCTGTGTCGTGGTTTTTATTTTTAGTCTGTTAGAATGTTTTTCTTCACCTCCTTGTTTTTTAGCGCAAACTCGCACACATTTTTTTTCATTCTTTATAATGCATTTTTGGATTTCGTATTGTTTATTTTAGTCTGTGGTATGAATGGTTTCAGAAGATGGAAATTTTCCAATTATTTTCAAGTGTAGCTAAGTATTTTATAGAAATCGATTTGTAAGTGTCTATATGTTGATGTATGAATGGAACCTTACCTAGAGATAAAGGTCTGTTTTAACGTTCATGCATTACAGCATCGTCAAATGCTTATAATAATTATAGCTCGACCTCAATGTAAAATGATGATTCAAAAATAACATGTTAAAACATAAATCTGTGTACTTCTAATCCCAGGTGAACAACCTCAATGGAGCTCCAGCAGAAGCACAGTGGAAAATCGACCCGTTTGAAATATTCAATCCCAAGACCCTAATGGAGAGCACGGCTTTCTCACCTGCTTCTTCCTCCAACTTCTCTCTTTGCTCCACCTTTCCAAACGTTCCTCCTTCAAACCTCAGCAACATCCCCTGTCTCCAGCCTCCATCCATTCCCTCACGCAGCAAATCCCAGGAAAGCCTCCGTGTGTCTCCCAATCCATTCCTGACAGAGATCCAGCCCAGACCCAGCAGCACCAATCCTTTCACCGGCAGCCTGTCGTCCTCAACACGCCGACCACTCACCCCAGATTACTACATGCAGCATCAGGTCCAGGCCTTCAATGGCGCCAAATCCACCATGGCCCACAGTGCCACGCTCCCAGCATCCTTCTCCAGACAGCAAGCCCTTATTCCTTCTTCGATGCCAGCCCTACCAAAACAGACCCAAAAGTGGGTCACATTCGATGATGATTTGGATGATTCGCACTTTCAATCTAAAAAGACTGCATCGGCAGGTGGTCTCGACCCTCTCCTGATACCCTCATCCTTGCCTTTACAGCCCCGGTCCAGCTTCCCCCCTTCTGGTTTTGACATGGACAGCAACTGGGCGTCTTTTCCCACCTCGACATTTCCATCTCTCCCTCCACCAGTCCCCATGAGAACAAATACCAGCACCAAAAATGCCCACCTCCCCCCCAGAAGCGAATTCACTGAGCGATGATGCTTAGAGGAAGTGAATATGTAACATAAGGAGAAAAAAAAGATACGTATCTGTATTATGTCTATGGTTTGTATAAAAGTGCAGTGTGAGATATCAGAATGGAGATGCATCATGCCTTCTTTTAGCACAAAGCAGGCGTAAAATATCAACATCCATGGTCAGGTTTCAAAAAAAGAGCATATTAGTTGCACAGACGGCTAAACAATGTCGCATCTACAATCAAATATAATTTTTAACATAAAGGCATCACGTACTAGTCCATCAGGTGTCCATAAAAGCCCCTCATATTTCTCTTCCTCACCATCCATCACAAACTTTCTATTATTAAATCCATATGTGTCATTTTTTGCCCTTGTGGCTGTTCAGTGGTCTTAAGTGTCTGTGGGATTTCAAGTTAAGTACATTATGAATGTATTTCCACCTGATTTGTTCGTCAGTATTCAGGCCGAGATGAGCAATGTTACAAACCCCTCCCCTATTAGCATCTCACGAGGCGGACATGCTTAGTTGTCAAATTATATCGTTAGTACATAACCATGGTGGTTCTGTGTCTTCCTAGTGAGAACGATGTCAAGTAGTTCTGACTTGTGTTTGTATCTGCACACTTGTCATATATAAAGTGCACTGAGCGACTCCATCCTTTAGGCTTTCAAACACAACTTCTTGGTGTAGAGGAGAGCATATCTACCCAACCCGAAGCGCCGGTCCAAACCGCTGTACTTATTTAGCTCTCATTTATACTGCTTCTGTGCAATGGACGTTTGCTCATATGGTTTTATTTTAAATCTCAGCAGATGAGCTCTTGAAAACCTTGATTTGTGTATTTATTGTGACGTGGGAAATATTGTGCCGTCTGTGTGCTAGCTGTTCGTGCGAGTGTGTCGGCTTGTCATGTCGAGACCTTTGGGTGTAAGTCACAGTCGTGTCTCCATAGTGTTTCTATGAAAGACTTTCTTTATGGTTATGTACATGTTAAGCCATGACAGGAAAACTGGATAAATGAACAGAATTAATCTGTTGGATTTTGAAGGGTGTTTTTTTTTTTCTTTATTTAAGACGACGGCAGACTTGCTGCCTCTTGGGTTTTTGTATTTATTGTTACTTGATGCATTGTGGGTGAATGATCAGCACCCAGGCATTGATTTTACATGCACATTTTGTTTTATATCATTCAGTTTTTGTTTTATTTTATCAGGGATAAATCTGTTCAGTCTTAAAGTTTGAACAACAGTATCGGTTCCTTGTGTAGTTGTTCCAACATCCACTTAAGATCAAAACTGATGTCACTTTTTGTGGTGAAGCATTATAAACACATCTTTGTTGTTCAAGTTGAGTTTATTTATCAAGTGCTTTTCAAAGTCACAGGTGGTTTCGAAGCAGCTTTACGAAATAAACAGAACAATGAGATTAATTTAGCAATGACTACCACATTGAGCAAGTGGAACATCGCAATGTTTTATCATGGGATATGATTGTTACAAAGCCACTCAACGTCAAAAGTTCTTTTAGTACATTCTATACAAAGTCATTAAATGCATAAATTATGACTTTCAGGCAAAGAATGAAGACGTGGATTTTAATGGAAAATTATTCATTTCGTGTTGCGTTTTGCCCAGTAGTGAAAGACGTGCGGTATTAACCATATATACACCGACCATAAAACTCAGATTCAGTGAGATGTAACTTGAGTGCGTACCGAAAATTGTGTTGAGCAATTGATGTTGTGCGTATGCAATAATAAATGTCATTCAAAAACAACATGATTGTCTCTTTGCATATGCTGTAATTTTCTTTGCGCTGTTTTGTCATCAATCCAAATGTTTTTTTTTTTTTTTTTGTTAGGGTTAGTATGATATTGTATCGATTATTGAAACAATTATATACATGTAATGTTTTTAATTAGATAATTAATTTTATCTAATGCAAATTATCACTGCAAGTACGCTTAATAACGGTTTAGTGATTAGGTCTTTTATTTAGCATTCATCCACTTCCGGTCAGCCTGAGAGGGCGGGGGCATGTCGTCGCCGTCTTCACACTCGCACGCCGTGACCGTGATGTGAGGGTAAACAAGCGGATCGCCGTGATTCACACCGACGTGACAGCTCGGCTCCTCGCCTGATGGGTCCTCAGCGGAGAAGGCCCTCGGTGTCGGGGCTCTCCGCGCTCTCCCGCGCGCTGCTAGTGGTCTGCCTGGTTGGGCTGGTTCACGGAGAGAACACCGAGATGGTGAACGTGGTGACGGAGCGGAAGGCGGAGGAGAGCCACCGGCAGGACAGCGCGAATCTGCTGGTCTTCATCATGCTCCTCACCCTCACCATCCTTACGATCTGGCTCTTCAAACACCGGCGCTTCAGGTTTCTGCACGAAACGGGACTGGCAATGATCTACGGTGAAGCAGCTTGTTTAAATTATTTTTTTTATTATAGAAACACAAACTCAATGACCGATACAGTATATAGTACTGTATATGTTCAAATCTGCAACCTGTTAGCCCTGTTACCAAGTAGTAAACGATTGAGAATTTATTTATTTATTTTTACAATAGTAGTTATTAAAAATAAACAGTTATGCATTATGAAGCACTGAAACGTGAAACCAAAGTGCGTGTTGCAGCAAGTAGAAACTAAAACAGACTGAACAGATTCTGACATGCTGTTAGAAAACATATTTGTGTCGTATACATACTACATGATTTAAAGGTATAGTAGATTATGTAATAATGTGTTTCGCATGAAATTGACAAAAAATAACATATATAATATATTTTATACAGAACAGAGTTTGTGTGTTTATGCTCATGTGTATTATTTATGTGTCCGTGAGTGTATGTGTTTATGTGATTCTGTGTGTTTGTGTGTTCTTGCATGATTTTTTTTTTATATACACAGTATACAGTATTTATGTTTGTCTCTTTAACTCAATTGTCTGTTCATGCTTCATTGGTTAATGTTCTGTTGAGTTTGAGTCTGTTGAACTGTCCTCTGATCTCACCGTCTGTTCATTACAAATGGCAGGTTTGTTTGTGGGTGTGATCTTGCGTTTTGGGGTCCACTCGCCGCAGCCGTCCAGTGCGGTGACCCTGAGCTGCGCTCTGAACAACAGCCCCACCACTCTGCTGGTGAACGTCAGCGGCCGCTCCTACGAGTACAGCCTGAAAGGAGAAGTGCGGGACAGCCAGGGCCACGACCTGCCCAACGCTGAGATGCTGAGGAAGGTGCGGAGGTCAAGTAGAAGGTTCCATTTCAACTGTTAAGACTGGTCCCCATAAAAACAGCATCACCCACGTAACCCAACTTCAGCTTTTCCTTACAATTTCAGAAAGCTTCAGACTTTGGCAGGTGTCATGAAGTATGTGTGCGTGTGTATAATTATGTGTTGTGTGTGAGATTGTTTTGAGACACAGAGAGAAAGAGAGTCAAATAATTGACTGTCCAAAAGTCACTGTTCCATGAAGTCTATGAAGTCCTCTTACTGTACATTTTATTGTAAACTACCGTGTCGTTATTGATGAATACATTTGTTTGGACATGATTCAGTTTTGCGTTTCTGTGTCTAGGTTACGTTTGATCCGGAGGTTTTCTTCAACATTTTACTTCCACCAATCATTTTTCACGCAGGATACAGTCTCAAAAGAGTATGAGTGATGTTACTGAATCAGTTTTTATGATATTAAATCCACATAAAGTTTTCACAAT
>SOMO01000008.1:978600-993664 GCA_028128575.1 Paedocypris carbunculus | reverse complement strand
TTTTTTTTTTAGGTCAGCAGTGATATTTAAGCAGCCGATGGCTCTTCCTTTATGTCTTCTGCTCCTAAAAGCTGTCAACTTGTCTCTTCTGGTGTTTTCACCGTAGTAAGATGCCAGTCTAATGGAGAACAGCAGCCAGCTGCACGCGCCGGGCCCTTCACTTCCGCCCGGGTTCAGCCGCCTGGGACACACCGTAGTCGCCGTGTGCTTGGGATTCATTTTTGTCTTTGGTTTCCTGAATAACTTTTTGGTAATTTTCGTCTTTGTCCGTTTTCACGTTCTGAGGACTCCGATCAACATTTTGCTGGTGAATATTTGCGTGAGCGACATGCTGGTCTGCATCTTTGGGACGCCGTTCAGCTTCACCGCCTCGGCTTATGGCCGCTGGCTGACGGGGCTCCACGGCTGCAGGTGGTACGGCTTTGCCAACGCGCTGTTTGGTACGTACCGGTACGTTTTGACTATGATCCAAAATAAATCAATCAATCAATAAAATCCTCGTTACAGTAAATAAACCATCAATTTAGAAATTTGGGTCAAACGGTGAATAAAATCACCGTTTTATTTATACCGGCGTATACCGATACGTAATGATATATCAAATAGTGCGTCATAACTGGATGATTACATGTTTTTTCCATGAGAAAAGCAAAATAAAAAACTTCTAATAATTGACATGAAGTATGTATTCAAGAATCACACAATAAGTACAACTACAAACATTTGTTTTTATATAAATAATTATTGTATAAACTAATGAAATTGTGCATTAAAAACAGCCTTCAGTATCCTATTTTTTTGACATCTTGAAAAATGGCATCTCTTAAATCTGGATCAAGATAACGATCTAGATAAAGTGACAGACAGAACGATAAACTGATAGACAAGATATACAGATATACAGCAAATAGACAGATCAAAACTAATGATTAAAATATTCGAGAATATCCAGCAGTTATAGGAGCATTGTAATAAATGGCAAGTTGGCTTTTCTATAATTTTTTATAGCTCGGGTTCTAAGTTACACCATGATCTTTGTCTGCAGGTATTGTGTCTCTGGTGTCTCTGGCCGTGCTGTCGTACGAGCGGTACAGCACCATCCTCTGCTTCTCACAGGCAGACATGGCGGACTACAGGAAGGCCTTGCTCTGCGTCACGATCTGCTGGCTTTACTCCATATTGTGGACGGTTCCACCTCTCTTTGGCTGGAGCAGCTACGGCCCTGAAGGCCCCGGAACCACCTGTTCAGTCCAGTGGAACCAGCGCTCTCTGAAAACAAAGTCGTACGTCATCTGCCTCTTTGTCTTTTGCCTCGTGCTGCCTCTTCTTCTGATGATCTACTGCTACGGAAAGATCCTCATTGCCATTCATGGGGTGAGGAAGATTGTGGATGTTTACAATGTATCTATTGTATATACAATCAAAATCTGACCAAGTCCTTGTGGTTGTTCTTTCCACAGGTGGCTAAGATCAACCAGACGTCGGCGCAAAGAAGAGAAGCCCATGTGCTGGTGATGGTGGTGTCCATGGTGTCCTGCTATCTGCTGTGCTGGATGCCATATGGGGTGGTGGCGCTGCTGGGCACGTTTGGGATTGGGACCATCAGTCCCACGGGCAGCATGGTGTCGTCTTTGCTAGCGAAGAGCAGCACTGTTCTCAACCCCGTCATCTACGTTTTATTTAATAATCAGGTATTTTGTGTGGTAAATTAAAATTTAAAATATAAAAATTGGTCACTACCAAAACTAATCTATATAGCAGACAGACATAAGGACCAACAGATAGTCAGAGAGACAGCTACTGTAGATTTACAGGCATACAGACACACGAGAGAAAAACTGTGAATTGAAAGAAAATCCAGTCTATCTCTCTGTATGTGTATCTGTCTATATATTTTTATTTAGATATATACTATATTACCAAAAGTATTCATTCACCCAGACAAATGATGAGGTTTTTCAGGAGTTAGACTTGGCCCCTTCCAGTGAAAGGAACTTTGAATGCTTCAGGATACCAAAACATTTTGGACAATTCCATGCTCCTAACCTTGTGGGAACAGTTTGGAGCAGGAGCCCCTTCCTCTTCCAACATGACTGTGCACCAGTGCACAAAGCCAAGTCCATAAAGACATGGATGACAGAGTCCGGTGTGGACGAACTTGACTGGCCTGCACAGAGTCTTGACCTCAACCCTATAGAACACCTTTGGGATGAGCGAAGACTGAGAGCCAGGCCTTCTCGACCAACATCAGCATGTGACCTCACTTTTAGAAGAATGGTCATAAATTCCTATAAACACACTCCTCAACCTTGTGGACAGCCTTCCCAGAAGAGTTGAAGCTGTAATAGCTGCAAAAGGTGGACAGTGTGCAGACAACAGACAATGTGCGTCAAGGCAGGTGACCGAATACTTTTGGTCAAATATTGTAGATCTATATCTATAGATAGATAGTCATATATAATCAGACAGACAGACAGACAGACAGACAGACAGACAGACAGACAGACAGAAAGAGAGACAGATATATAAAAACAAATATCTATAGATATAGACCTATATCTATATAAAGACATATAATTTCTCTGTTTTTCTCTCATTTGTGCTAGTTCTACAGGTGCTTTCTAGCAATGTTTAGTTGTGCACCGGAACCCTCATCTCATCGAGCCCTCCACACACCGGTGAGTGCTGCTCAGATTAACTCCATCCCAATGAGCTGGCACGCAGAAGCTTCTCCACCTGACAGAGCTGGACATCAGGACCCTTCGGAGACCCCTTCAGTGACCCAGATGAGTGCACTACAAAGAACAGATAAGTCTTTGATGCTGGTTGTGCACTGCACTCCATAAAAGCATTGTGTAAGATGTCAACTCACCTGTCCACAAAGAGATTTTTTTTGAGTACATGACTGTTGCATTTGTAAGGATACAAAAGAAAGCGGGTGTTTTTAACAAAAGGTTGTCATTTTTTAAAAATAAGTCGAAAATGTTGGTGTTACAGTTAACCACTAGGGGTCAGTATTTGTTCAAAGCTGTATTTTAGTTTGTGTGCGTGCGTGCGTGCGTGTGCGTGTGCGCGCGCGCGCGCGTGTGTGTGTGTGTGTGTGTGGATTTATCTGTTTATCTAGATATGTTGAAGCAAGGAATATAGAATTTTTTGTAATGTAGTAAGATAACGTATTTTCTTTCTTTTTATTGGTAATGTCTTAGAATGGCAAAATGATTCAATTTTTTTATTTGACAGGGTTTTTTTTACTATTTTCCCTGCATTGTTATAACAAAAACATTTCTTAGGTTTTTTTTTTTTTTTTTAGTTTACCCAGATTATCATATCTTTTTTGAGTTTCTATATTTGCTACACATTTACATGAACGAACAAACGAAGTGTAGCTTTTAAAGAGGGAACGGCTTCTATCCAGGGAAAGCAGGACATTGTTCAATTTGACAAACTTTAAAGTCCCTAAGATAATAAAAGCGCCTGATAAAAGCATTAACATATGTAAATGCTGCACAAATTGTCTGGATGGTGAGGGATGAATTGAAATAAATATAAAAAAAAAAATGTAAAACTAATTTTTTGTTTCATCCTTGTTTTCATCCTCGTCAAGCTAGAAGGTTGTGAGATAATTAAATTCACAGGAAATGTGCGAGGAAGTCGTTCATTAATCGTGCACCTTGTTCTCGTCACAGGACGACTGGCTCTGAAATTGGCTTGTGTCTGACTGAGATAGAACTGCATATCACGCTCGCTAATGAGCCAGCAAACCACTCGATAAGACCCCGCCAAAGCCCCAGACAAAAGCTGAAGCTCGCCGAGAATGTCTAAAGTCTGCCGATTGTGTAACCAAATGTAATTGTGTGAATCAAAGCTGCACGGCAGTGTTTGCTGAGAAAACCTTCTATAGCGAACTAAACCCAACCTTCACTGTCCTCAGTCCATCACTGTGCAATCATTGTATTTGCCATGACTAAATCCATAATGTCCCATTAAGGATTTATGTGCGTTTTCAATTCATGGAATTTGTACTCACACCTCTGGATTCACGTCTAATCTCTGGTCATGAATCTCTTGAACGTCCCTGCTGTTAATTTCGCGAGGCAAAGGTTCTCGTGCACGTTGACAGACTTTACGCTGGTCTGTCATGTCAGATAATCCATGGGAGTAAATTTCGATTTCAGCCCAACGGTAAAAGCAGAAAGCTGATGTATGGCCGCCTTATAATTGCACAGTGCCGTAATGAATAGTGAGGGACTGTCGCGGGAAACAAGGACCTACACACGGTCCCAACAGTGCTCTCCGTCTCGTGTTTCTACTGGTTTACACACGTTTAGTCCAATAATAGTCCAGTTCTTTCCAGTTCATAAGACGCCTTGAAATAAAATGGGATCATCTGCTTTGTCACTTTCACGCTCACCATTGATTTGTGACTGATCGGCTGATCGATGAGGTGAAATGAGTGCTAAAGCTGAGCACACACACACACACCAGCTCTCAAACCTTCAGCAGGGAGTTTCTACCTCCAGAAATTGTGTATGTACAAAATCTAACTTCCTATCTTCCGATCTGTCTGTATGTCTGTCTTTCAATCTGTCTATCTCTATTGTTTCGTTATCCCTCCATCCATCCATCTTGTTTTCCTTTCCATTCATCTCTGTGATTTTTTTTCCACTCTCTATCCATCCATCTCTGCTTTTTATTTTTGTCCATCCATTCATTCTTCCTTCTATCTTCCATGTCTGTCTGCTCTTTTTCTGTGTTTCAATCTGTCTATCCATCCTTCCATCCACCCATCCCTCTTTCCTTTTATCCGCCCGTCTGTCTGTTCTTTATCTGTTTCTCTATCTATCCATTATCCATTCTTTCTCCTCTCCGCCCTGTCTGCCTGCACTTTGTCTTTTCATCCACTCATTCATCCATTCCTTCTATCGGCCCTGTGAGTCTGTTCTTTTTTGTCTGTTCGTTTATTGATTCGCCATTTTCTCAATTTATATTTCCCTTCCAACCTGTTTATTTGCTCATTATCTGTCTGTCTGTCTTTCCATCCAGCCCTGTCCGCCTGCTCGATTTGTGTCTACTGTTTTTATCTGTCTATCAAATCATCCATTCATCCATCCCTTGTTCCTTCTATCTGCCCTGTCAGTATGCTCATTATCTGTCTTTCTGTCTATCCATTCATTCATTGTTCCTTCTATCCACCCTGTCTGACTCCTTTTTATGTGTGTGTCTGTCTATCTATCCACCCATACGTCCATCTATTGTTCCTTCCATACAGTCTGCTCTTTATCTGTCTTTCTATCATCCATCCCTTACTTCATACTTCCCTCTTTCACATTCTATCTGCTCTTAATTGATCTGTCTGTCTGTCTGTCTATCTATCTATCTATCTTTCCCAAAATGTGGCAAGGCCAAAGGTACTGCGTCTTTACGCTGTTGTTTTTTTGTGCTAAACACGGCTGTTTTTGTACAAACGTGTCAACAAAATTATCTTCATTTTGCTTTTTATTCCACCCAATAGCAGTACAAATATGGACTTCATCAGAGCTCAAACTCCATCTGGCTGTGAGTCAATCCACTGCGCCACCGTGCCACTTGATCCCGCCAGCGTGTGAGCGTGTTGAGCGCTTGTTTGTCCCTGTGGAGGGTTGCGAGGGTGAGAGAAAGCAGTAAGAAGCCGTACAGTGCCGAGCTTTTAAAATATGTATAAAACAAACTCACAAACAACACAAGGTTGGGTCTACTGTTCCTACATGCATTATTAACCTGCTGTTTCCCATCAAAAGCACTGAGCTTTCAGATTTCTCTCCTGGTTGATTCCTATGTGACCTTAATTCTAGACTATTTCCATGCTAATACTGCTTTAAAAAAAAGAAGGAAACATTGAGCCTAATATAAGGCGTCTTGCACGTCTTCGAGTAACCAGTGAAGACACATCCTTCCTGGCTCCATGGCAACCAGTGATGGTCCAGGCTGTCGGCCCCGCCTCTCTTCTTCACTCCAACAGCATCCGAGGCAGCGCTTGCAGTAAAAGCACAACAAAACAGATGGGAACTTCACGCTCAGATCTGCTCCTGCCTTAAACTATATTCCAAACAAACAAACGAACTAACAACACCAGTGTCTGTGGGTTTGCCAGTGTTATGTAAGAAGTTGCCGTTGCACCTCCCGTTCTTCTTTGCATTCAGGCCAAGTAGCATTGGGAAAATCTGTTTGTTTGGATCAGGGATGCTCCCAACTTCGACCTTTACATACCAAGATTATATGATGCTACAATTATTGATCTGCATTTATCAATTACAAACCAGTTTGAGGGATGGGGGGCAGAGAACAAGATAGATGCTAGACCATATAGAATAAGACCTACAAAGACCATATAAGACCTACAAACTCTGTCACTACAGTCAATAAAACCTCATATAGGCTAATCCAAACAGATGACATTGTAAGTTGAAAGGGAAATCTGATTGGTTAAATACCGTGGTCTCCTTCTTGTGAGTACTTAACCGGTAGATGCATACTTAAGATGCGCCAAGCTTCAATGAAACCAGCCTCAAGCTTCTCAATGAATGACTGAAGCAATTCCACAACAATCTGCCGTGGGATTTGTTTCCGACTTTTTGGCACATTTTTGGTCTGTCATGTTTCTGATTACTATCTTGCCAAAGTCTTATCCACTTTTTCTCTCTGTGCAAACTTCAAAAGATGTGCAGTTCATGACATGCTTAACTGATAAATCTTGAACCCAATTTTTTGGACAAAGTATAAGTAAACGGGTAGTGACTTTAGCGGAATGCTACTGTATCCAACTGCTGTTTAAATCTGGTGCACTGCAATGCGCCGCCAGTTAGCGAGACTTCATTCATTAATCTAGTGTTCATGCAACCGAAGAACGACGACTAAATGAAGAATATAGACAAGCGGGAATAGATGAATATAGTATCTTGGGAGGACTATTTGAATTTTTGTTGTACACGTCACACGTCTGATGTTTATATCAGATGGCTGAATTGAATAGAATTGGAAATCACTGCTTTTCCTGCCATGATTCCAGGTCGACCGTTGCTGAGAGAGGATGTGAGCGCTGAGGCTATGCATGGCTGCACAAGTCATCTCGGCTGTAGATGCTCTTCCGACCTGCTCTTCTCCGGTGTCCCTTCATCAACCTCTTTATTTTCATTTGCCAGTGCAGCACACGCCACAATTTCCTGAGTGCTGCTCACGGAATCAGATTTAAAGCACTGAGCTGTCCATCATAACTTCACTCCTCCATCTCATTTCCTTCCATCCGTATCTGCTCGCCCATCGGCCCACGTTGCTCATGGCTCTGCTCGTGTGTGTTCGCCTCCGAGCACAGTCCGGTTACAAACCTGCCGATGTCACGTTCTTCTCCCGGCGCGTAATGCTGTTTTAATAAGAGTGATTATACGTACAAAGCCTTTGGCACATCACCCAGTGCAAAATAATCTGGTCTCACCGGGTTTATTGGAAAACCAAAGCACAGTTCATTCAAAATTAATTTGAGGTTATGAAATATTAACATGGGATTTGATGGCCTTAACCGGGCCAGTGGTGATGATGTAACCATTCCTGGACTTACTCAAGGAGACGTTAGAGTTACTGCATTATGTATTCCTGAAATGGGATCGTATAGCTAAATATACCGTACTTTATCTCTTCGATGTTTAGTTGAGTTGGTTTACTGGGGATCATTGTGTCATAAATGTGATTGACAAGTCAAGTTATGTGTTCAACATTACTCCGGATCCGGCCCTCCATACTGTTACACCCGGCCCATGAGCCCTTTTTACTTGAAACAATGATGCTTCAGCTGCCTTGTCTTGTGTTAATAATAATTGCTCAATTTGTAGCATTAACTTAAAATCACTTTTTTCCATGTTTTCACGTCAAACTAAGATAATTTTCACAGGTTATATTTGTATGAAGGGCAAATTATTTTATTAAATTTAAATTAAATTCATGAGAATTTATAACACTTAATCTTTATATTGTTGTGGAAGTCATTTTTTAGTTGTAGTGGGAAAAAAAAGTTTAGTTGCAGTATGTTTTATAAATGTTTACAATGTTTGGCCCCCGACGCTTTGCGTTTTGAGTTTGACACCAATCATGAAATATGATTGGATCAGGAGTGTGTCAGCTGACGTGGTCGCTCATGGCGGCGACTGTCAGCACAACAAACAGCAGAAGATTAGATCCCGATAGAATTGCCGTTTAGAACGATCAGAGTTCCATTACAGCACACCAGCGAAGCCATCCACAACCAAATCAATGTCTTTATTTACACCCTTCATCAATATGAATTTATGAATAGGAAATGAGACGCATCTACTTAAAAAGCAAATAGTGCTTGCTGACCTAATGTTTATTCAGGAATTTTGGTTAAAATTCAGATGAATTCCCCGTTATTTATTCATAGCCGTGTCAGAATGTTCCCAAGGGCTTCTGAATGTCACACCGGCTGCAAACAGTTTAACCAAACAACAACACTAGGCACTAGGCACAACACACTTAATCAATTTATTCACTTTTTGTTGTCCCTGTCGTTTTATATTTAACAATATTTAACTTGTTACAGTCAGATAACAGCAAGTACTATGTATCAACATTAACCATGTAAAACTGATTGTCCGAAATTGTACAGAAAATTTACATATTTTTAACACCTACTGTAAAAGCCTTAGGGCAAAAATATTACTATAATATCATAAACTGAACTTGAATGTAGAGTTTAACCAAATGTGATCTATATTTTGATTATCTTCTGATATTACCTTTCATTCATTCATGTACGGAAACACCTTATCCATTATTGGGTCACGAGTACCTGGATCCAACCCCAGCAACTCTGGGCATGAAGTTGGGACACACACTCTAAATTGGTGGTCAACCAATCACAGAGGGAGACGCACATACATGTTCACACTCAGAGTCCCTGAGCTAGGTGCCTTCTCCCCATGAACCAAAAATGGACTAAGCGGTAGTAAATCGATGGATGGTCTTGATTTTGATCAAATTGGCCTTGTAAATTGTACAGTAAATGTTCTTATCTTATTTTCTTAAAAATAGGTTTAAAAAAGCTTTAAAATTGTATAAATGCACATTACATGCAGTTTGCCACACAGAAATTAAGTCACAAATGCTCTGAACATACAAAACATTTTATTCAGTGCAGTTTCTTAAAATGTACAACAAATAATAAACAGCCAGGAAGCAAGATCATTTTATTTACACACACACACACACACACACACACACACACACACACACACTGTATTTACAGTAACTCCAGTTATTCATTAGAGCACATGGTTCCATATACTAGTAAATAAATAGCACATAGCCACACGACATGCAGCGTCCGCATGCTCCGTACCAACATACAGAAAAGAGAACTCTGACCAAAACATCAACCAGTGCTTTTGCTTTCGACGAAAAATAAAAAATACAATTTTGATAAGAGTTAAGGCGAATCAGCACGGTATTAACAATGGAAACTTGGCTGGTTTTCCAAAAATGCACTAAACAGGGATGACTGGTGGGCGTGGGTGGGCCACGTTGGATTCCCAAAACACTTTCCTTTGACTGCAAGACATTCATTTCCGAGACATTCGCGATCACCTAAATTCTTTGGTGTGTAGTGTCCTAAACCGGTTTGTGGGACAAATACAAGGAGCTAAAAAGCAGGACCAAGGTTGGACCCAGATGCCTGTTCTAAAAATGCGCACGACAATAAACTGCTGCCTCCAAGAAAAGCAGAGCTGAAGGACTTGTATCACATGTCGAAAACCTTTGGGGTTTCTGCCTCTATCTACCGATAAATGGGTCGCACTAGCTGCTATTGTCACATGGAAGCTGAATCAGCGCTATAAAGTTGGCATCCCTAGAAAAAGTGGAGCGGAACTCAAAACTAGGTGACTTTCAATGACAATGGCACGGGAGAGATGATGTCTAAAGAAAGAACCACAGCTCCGTATGCTACTTGCTGTAAGACGGACCGAGCACACAGGGTTACAGATCCCAACTTTACGAAAATGGCTTGCTTGGTTTGTCTCAGGAAGTTAACCTGCAGAAGATTGTACGCTGTCGGTTTGCACTTGTGTTCTCATCACAGTGATTTCAGGAAATTAGCTAGTGACCTGCAACGAGTTCCACCTTTTGTAAACCCATTTGTGCTGTTAGGTCGACGGTAGAGAGCTTTGTGGACTTGGCCCGCGGTTACGTTGACTCGTTCTGGCTTAGAGTCTTCCCGCCATTGAGCACGGCTGACGCGCTGCGGCTCTTGGTCGGGGTGCCACTTCCGGAGCGAGAGAATTCTGTCAGATCGTGAAGCGACGGCTCTCGGTACATGGCAACTGCAAAAGGGAGGCAAACAGTCAAAGACATGGGAAGAACAGATGGACAGTGTTAATAAAACAAAATCATGAGAAGCACTTTAATAAACCAAAACCATGTGAAGAACCAAATCATGTGAAAAACAACATTACAACAAACACCAACATCATGAGAAGAAAAAACAAGTCCATTAGAAGAACCTTAATGAACCAAAATCATGTGAATAACTTTAATGAACAAAAATCATTGGAAGGACAACTACAATAAACCAAATTCATGAGAAGAACAACAACAATAAACCAAAATCACAAGAAGAACCTGAATTAACTTAAATTACAAGAAGTTCCTGCCTGTTGTCATTGTACAACAACAGAATTTAGTCTTTTTTTCAGATATTTGTACTAAATTCAAAGCCTATCTTATATTTTTTTGTATATTTTTAATACAAAAATGCTTTTATACAATTCTACAGATTAAGTAAAGCGCTATGTTGGTTCAGCTAATTAAATGCAAATCACTTTTAATTAAATCAACCAATAAGTGCAGAAACTCAAATGTATTTAAGCACATTTAGTATAATTGCCCGTCTGCTCCTGTTCTCTTTTTAATGTGCGTTGATCTTTTAAATTATTCGATTCATAATTTGTATATTATTTACATAACATTAGATTTTAATCACATTAGAAGCAGAACAGCCAATAAATAAGGCAAAATTGGCAAAATAAAATAAAGATCAAATTTAAGGTCATTGACCTAGAAAAATTTAATTCCCTGAATGCTTTTGAACCCTGACACTAGCTAAATATAATTATTGACATATTGTGAAAATATTATATTTCTGACTTGATAAAACACTGAGAGAAACAACCAGAACTTATCGCTATTCTGCGCCACTCATGAACTAAAGTTCAGAAAGAGGCACCAAATGAATCTGAATAAGATGTTTCCGTTCGGCTCCATAAGCTTTTCTTCCCTCACTGCGCCTCTGGTGCTCTTAAGAAAGAAAAAGCTACTGTACCCTATCACGCAATATGGCGCGCGTCATCTGCTTTTGCATTATTATGTTAACCAAAAAACAACTTCCAGACCATCTGTGGAAACTGAGAAGAATTTGTTTAAATGGCATTAAGATGTTTTACTTTACTGGCTTGTGCAAAATGAATAATTATACTCCTGAATGGTACACAATTACACAAAGCCAAACCAAACCGTGGCACAATGGCAGAAAAAAAGTGGCGTTAAACATCTACAAGGCGGCTAAACATCTACAAGAAGATGGAAAATTCCGAGACAGTGAGAGTCGAAACACTGGAACAAACCTTTGAGAGGCTTGGGGATGAAGTGTGCAGCCGGCTTGGTCTTCTTCACGTGGTTGCCCTTCATGATTTGACCTTCCTTGTTGAGACCCAGGTACCAGCCCCGGCCTGAATGCTGTTGCCGATACATCATTGACGAGTAGGTCACGTAATAGTTCTCAAACACCGACTCCTTAAATTTGCACTCGGGAGTGAAGTGCTCCTGTGATGGCCAGGGAGAACAGCAGAGAAACAGAGAGGAAAAGAAAGAAGCAGCGTTTGTGGCACATTTGCATAAAAGACAAAAATGCGTGTAAAAGGAGACGGCGAGGCGGATACGTGTAATCCTAGTCTAGACACGCCCCTGGCATCACCTCTGTACATCTGCAGCTAAATTCCTCTGATTGGAACTTTAATAAGTGCCCTAACCGGGGAAGCACGTCGTCCCCGGCGCCTTCCCTCCAATTTGTGTTGTGGATTGATTACCATTAAACTCCAGAGGCCCAAAACACTGACTCATTCCTGTGGATCAATACAATCATCCTGAGGAAAAACACCGTCTCAAAATCAACAAGGAGATACGTGTGTGCCGGCATGGCTCGGAAACATAGGTGTTTGAGGATTCCTGTGGGCAGGCGGTCAGAAGCGAGCCCACACATAAGCAAACATAAAGATACGGGGTGACCGGCTGCCCCTTCTCTTCAGTCTCGTCGTTATGGAAGCACAAGAAAGAGATCCAACGGCTTGGCCAATCTCTCTGGTTTTCAAGCCTGCAGAATCTACTATTCCAATCGACAGAGGCACTTATTGGCGCAGCTCTAAATTATTCATCTCGCCACGGCGTTTAATCAAAAGGAAGACGCGAGGGAGGTGCTGGCCCGGCTGAACGGCCATTAGAGCGTTGTGGTTTCTTGGTGTTTAAGAACTTTGGGTCGCAAGGGGCTCTGGCAGAGCGCCGTCTCTCGGGAGTCTTCTATAGATAGTTCCGGTACGAGGCAATCACATCAAGTGTGAATTGTCTGCATGTGGAGGTGCTAAAAAGACGCGTCCAAATTAATCTGTAACTCTTAGCGTGATGGTGTGAAGAACATTGCCGTGACAAGAGAAGAGGCAGATGGTGTTGGGGAAGGAGATAGATCTTATTAACTCTTCAGTCCATCGATCGCCACTGTCTGGATTCCAACTTGCAACCTTTAAGTTAACAGCTGAGATCCTCAGGCTGTCGGAGACACAGATTCATCTAGAAGGAGAACAGACAGTGTGACGTGACTCACGGAGGTGTACAGGTAGCCTTCGTTGTTCATGGCCAGATACAGCTTGGTCTGGACGCCTTGTATGGCCACCACTCGCAACCCGACAGGGATGAGGTTGAATATAGCTGCGATTGATGAGAAAGACAAAGAATCAACAGTGAAAAGGAGCTTTTACGCCAGGTCGGGTCGTGTGTGTGTGTACCGTACGTACCATAGCTATTATCTTCCTCTTTCGTACCGTCAATGGTCCCATCAGCTTGGAGTTGTAGATGAAAGCCTTGTCGACTGTAGAGCTTGGTGACAATCCCCTTGAGCTGTGGCTCTGTGGAAGCGACACGACAGACTTTAGGAGGATGGGATGTAAAAATGACTTCAATAAAAAAACAAAGGCATGCAACCGATAATGACAAAGAGGATAAAAGAATAAAAGGAACATCCAGCGTAAAGGCACCAGGCGTGAAAGCTATAAAACTAAAAACGGTAGCAAAAGGTGAAATATGTGAAATACAGGATGTTGGTCAAGCATGATGACTTGGATCAGAAAGCTCAATTCAAGAGGCACTTTACAGATCTTTATAATATTCGAATGAAATGAAATCAGCAAGGGAATCAAAAACCACAATATCTCACTCCTTCCCTTTTTCACTTTCTCTCTCTCTCTCACTCACTAATAATATGTATGTGCGTATAGACATTAATTACATTAGAAATCAATTCAAACAGCTCGGTTACACGACACTCCTTCCTCTCCTTTGTTTATTTATTTATTATTCAATTATTTATTTATGTATTTGGGCTTTTCCCTTTCAAGAGGTTACTAAACGGTTTTTAGACACCAATATGTGCAGTTCAAATGTACTAACAAAAATGTTATTTATAACATACAATGTAAACTTAATTATGCAAATAATTGTAATTTTTGTACATTTGTAAAAAAAAAAAATTGTAAAAGAAAATAATAACCAATTAAGATGAAATATGAATGGTATTGAGTGACAAGAATGTTACTTGTCACTTGTCACACAAGTTTCAAATAAAACAATACCGTTGCTGTACATTTAAACTTAATATACCGAAATATTTATTAAAAATAATTGTAAAAGTGTTGACTTTATGCTAAACTTGACTGTGTGTGGGTCTGTGTGAAATGTCAACACTAATAATCATGATCAATACGAGCCGTAATGACCCAAACGAACGACTCGGCAGCATCGGCACCAGCACCAGCACCAGATGAGAAAGACGCTAAAAGCGGGAACAGCTTGATCCGTCTTTCCTCTCTGCACCAGGTCAAACACGGACACCCGAGCTGAAGTCTGCACCAGCACCGACGGTCAAGCAAACGACCGTGCTCGAGTTAAGTTTGATCGAATCGACAGACAGAAGCATCAGACCTGGCCGCCGGCGTTTGCGCTTCTTTGAGCCGAAGAGTTTGACTCGCGAGAACAAGTTGAGCTTGCTGGGCTTCTCGCAGTTGCCGATGCTCTTGTTGGGGCTGCTGGCGCAGCGGTTGGCGTTGGCTTTCTCCCGCTCCCTCGCCTGCCTCTTCTGCCGGATGAGGGAGCTGGCGATCGCTGCGGCTGTAGCCAGTTTGGCGTTTCGTTGGCGACGCGTCCCAAAATAAAAACGACTGTGGTGATGAATGCGTCCCGCTCCTGTGCTCAACACATTTTCAGTGACTGATCAATACTCCATGACTGCGCAGTAGTCATTCGAAAGTCCGCTGCAGTTGCCACTTCGAGCATCTCGCAGTGAAATCACTTCGCATCTGCAGCAGCAGCTTCATTCAGCGCAGGTGGTCGCGCCGTGGCATCGTGCCGCAACTCTTTCACCGAAAAGTCTAGAAAAACCCGCTTTGCTTCCTCGCATGAAAGAGCGAAGGGTCCCATTGTGCCATGATGGACAATCCCCTGAACCGCACGACGATTCAGAGACGAGGAAAACGACCTGGCACCTGTTACCGCGCCACTCTTGGGCGCTTCGGTGTGATCTTCACATGAGAAAGAGAAAACTGTGACCAGGAAAAAAAAGCTCCACGCCTTTTATATCGCAGCGTTTAATTGGAGTTGGTTGGCTCGCGTCTTGCAGATGTGCTCCTGTCTTTATCCAAGAACAGCTGCATAGATGCTGCTCAACCCTTTCGTCAACCCATTCATTCCCCAGAAAAAAAAA
>SOMO01000008.1:959353-977853 GCA_028128575.1 Paedocypris carbunculus | reverse complement strand
AAAAAAAAAAACAATAGCTCCACCCCGACGATCAGATATCACGCTTCGCCACTAGGTGACGCCCAAAGACTTGAATTAAACTCATTCACGGCTGTTTCTCAAGTGCGCAATAAATCAGGCTTGCAATACAGTCAGTGCAGACATGCAGGAGTGACAATAAATTGTGCAGCCCTGATGTGACGTTAACATTCTCATATAAAACCCACCAAAAGAACAACAGATTGTGACAACAACTCAACGATATTAGAGCAAGCGAAGAATCAATACTGTTTTCTTCTTGACCATAACATAGGAACACTTCTGTGGATGTGCTGAAAAGTGTCAGTTTTTAATGTGCAAGGCAGGCAGGTTGATAAGCCTTTCATCACAACAAACCTTCAGCGCCGTTGTTTTTCTTTTGAATGAAGAGTTTCCAGAACGGGCAGCAAAAAAGCTCCAGACATTTACTATGAAAGGGAGAGTTTTCTTTCGGGTTTATTTCAAGAGACTGAGTTGACTCCGTCCGTAAGAGAATGTACTCCTTGCCATCTTGAACTGTGTATACTTAAACATAGCAAAAGATGTAGCATGTTGAGATGCTGCGTAATCTACACACTAACTGTTGTTAACTGTATGGCAGAAATACATGCCACTACGCACGTACACACATGAAGGATCTAGAAAACCCTAGAATTAATCGGCAGGTAAAAAGTGTGACACTGCCCTCTTGTGGTGAACTTGGGTGAAGCGTCTAAGCCAATCTAATTACAGTACAGTACTTATGTGTTTCAGATGTATATACACAGTCAGAAAACGTACAAAGTCTTAAAGAAAGAAGTACAAGTACAAATTAACTTTGAATTGAAAAGTAATAGACTGAATCACACAGGTGAAGCACTCTTTTGCTTTCCCCTCTTTTACTCTTTCTCACTCTCCACCCTCCCCACCCAAGGCTTCCCATAATAAAATAATGTAAAATAATTAATCTTTCTAATGTATTAGATAATAACGCTCATTAGATATCATTATGTACATTTCAGTGTACAAGTATATTTGTGTGTGTGTGTGTGTGTGTGTGTGTGTGTGTGTGTGTGTGTGTGTGTGTGTGTGTGTGTGTGTGTGTGTGTGTGTGTGTGTGTGTGTGTAGTGATTAAAATACATTAGAGACAACTGCAACAATTAAACTGCGATGTTATATTATCCCTTCGTCATTAAAAAATTATTTAGTTAATAAAATTATTTAATTAATAAAGACTTGTGTAATTGTGTAAAAAAGACTGTAATCCGAATCTTCTTTTCGGGATCTTAACCATTATTAAAAGTTGTGTGTTTGATGGCTTTTCATTCACCACGAGCCCAGCGCAGACGGCCCTTCAATGACACTATATAAACTTTAATCCTTTCCCGTAACAACCTAATTAAATGTAATCTGACCAGCCATTTACCCTCAGGGATAAAGTAATACATTCAAACTGTGAAACAATGTGACACAATGACAAAAACGTAAATGTACGGGATTAATAAAAGTTTGATTATGTCTCAAAAGGATGCTAAAAGTTAATGCTTGGTAACTATACGAAATCTAATTTAACAAACTTGTGAATTATTTCCGGTGAAAGAAGCACAGAGGACACTAAAAACAGACTCTGCATCTGCTTCATACAGCATCCTATGTATTTTTAATGAGGCAGCCTCTACGCCTCTTTGTCTCCATGGCAATAGGCACCCAGCCCGCATCAGTGAACTGAGGCGCGGAAAGAGCTTAGCGAACACTGTACACTCAAAACACAGCCGGTGGATGCTTATTCGACCATTTTTATTGATATTAAATCTGTCCGTCGTGAATGCAATTGTAATGATTGTTTACTGAATGACGTGTGTTGTGATGCGTCAGAAAAGTGCCCGCTATTTTCTGCCCCTCGTGAAGCGCGCGCGCCTTTCACTGTAGATTTAAAGTGACCGCAGCAACACAATGACAGCATATAAACATCACACTTGTTGGTTTTTATCCTTAATAATCTGAAACACTGGTACGGTCGTTGCGTTAAAATTGTTCACTAACGGTCGTGATCGGCCACTTGAAGCAGCAAGAAGATCAATGTTTAATGATTTCCCGCGAGATATGTTTGACACCAGTCCGGTAATTGCAAACCCCTGCATATCTGAATTATCAATAGCTTCTAAAATATACAATCATAATATGCAGGATTACAATAAACTGATTTTGTAAGAAACAGTATACATACACACACACATGGAATAATGGAGAACGTATAGCTTCTTACCCTTTGTTGCATCCTTGTCTTCCTTAGTCTTTAGTAATGCTTTCCCGCTCATAGATCCCAGGTTATTGAAGAATCCTAAATGATAGCGCTCGCCAAATCGCTCCGATCATTTAAACCTGGTACATGCTCTTCACCAGCCCTTAAAGCAACCAGGTGTACAATTTTAATAATCCCGTTAACCATGTAAATTATGTTTCTTACACTTTTTTCGTCACAAGAAATGAAAACCAATAAAGGGCGTTCTTAATATGACATTTACCGTAATTATTTTTTTCTCTGACATATACGAGCGTTCTCATAAATTAAGATGTCGATCAAGATTTGTGTGCGCGTACATTTGAACGGAAGGCTCAGGTGATGTCCGTAAATCTAAGCTTGTTTTGCATCCTTACCGTTTGCTGAACGAGATTATCTTCTCTGGCAAACAGGCATCGCGGTTTGTTCCATATGGCCAAAAGGGAGGAATCAAAACCAGGCGTGACAAAAGCATCGGAAATAATGGAAAATCTTAGAAATCCACTTCATAACGTGTTTTACAATCGGCGCGTTTATAAAGTGAAAGATATTACTATCGGAGTGTTAGTGATCGATCAGACCACATGGTGGTGTATCATCAAACCTGCTACGTAACTATTGAGGTCGCGTTGTGGAGCCCAGTCGGTCCCCAAACCTGATCACGTGACTCGTGACGAACCCGCCCTCCGCGTCTGTGTCACTGATCGACAAATGTTACACACAGCAAGGTCAAACATCAGTTACGTCACCTTGGACGATTACAAAATATATTTAATTTTTTTTTTTTTTACAAGAAAAACGACAAAATTGTATGAATATAATATGCCATTGCATAATTCAGAGACAGGTTGCACTGTCTACATTAATTATGTAGCTCCTATTTTCTCTGTGACTAATACAATATATAGTCAGTTTTTGCACGTATTGTGATTATATGACCCTTTAATATTTTAAATATTCGCCATTTTTAGACTAGTCAAGGGGGTTTATCGAGAAAAAACAACAATTTTTTCCATGTTCCACTATTTTGAAATTTTGGTCAATATTTGCCGAGTCCCAAGTCTGAACCGGGAGTACACAATGGTTGTACCATGAGTAAGAGCACAGAACAAGAGCAACAGAACAGAAATGCCAGCAGACCTGAGTCAAAATTATTAAATGTGGTAATATACAAACCGATTGTGGTGTTGTATCTGTTCAGATTAATATTCTTGCCAAAATCTACAAAAGTGGCTCAAAGTGGCAGAAAAAGTCCCTTAAAATCACGGAGGACTGAATGACTGAATAAGTTATCTGTCTGTTTACGCCCAAACACATCCGTCCTGAACTTTGGAGCAGATCAGGAACGCTCTCATGCTTTGTCCAAGTAACGGTTTCATCAGAGTGAAAATGTTGAAGGTTTCTCTCGGTGTTCTGATCTTCAGCTTAATGTGTCTTGGATCATGGCTTTGTTCCGCGGGTAAGTAAACAATCTCTCGTGCTGTTTTTTGCTTCAAGATTTATTTGAAAAGGAACCTGCTTTCGTAACGTTACGCAATAATTAAGATCAAATAGGAACATTTTTCGAACAGACCCAGTTTTTAAAGAGACTTGCTGTTTCTTAAAGCCTCGGTGTTTCTGTCGAGAGAGTCGGCAGGATCTCTACTGAAAAGACAAAAGCGGTTCAACACGGGCTTGTTTGAAGAGATGAAGGCGGACAACTTAGAGAGGGAATGTTTTGAGGAACGCTGCAATCTAGAAGAAGCCAGAGAAGTCTTTGAGAATAAGGAGCAAACGGTGAGTATAAATGCATCACTAGCACTGGAGCATTAGGTTTAAACTTCTTCTCCAAACGTTACAGATGAAATTTTGGATCACCTACATTGGTGAGTTTATTATTTTTAGTTCTGATTCATAAAAACGTGATTCTTTACAGATTTATTTTACTTTACTTAATCAATATTTTTATTGAGCAGTTATTAGCCCAAAGCAAAAATCGTTTTTCAAAAGATATTGCATATTGCCACTGCAATATCATGATGATAAAGAATTGGCATTATCATACTGGTGGTCTTTTTTTTTTTTTGTCAGACGGAGACCAGTGTTTGTCGTCTCCTTGTCAGAATGGAGGAAAATGTGAGGATGGTATCAGCACATACACCTGCTGGTGTCCAATTCGATTTAGTGGGAAAAACTGCGAGTTAGGTAAGATTTAATTAATAATGTACATTAAATAACATTTAACAATTTGAGCAAGATAGGAAGCCAAATATGCAAGCAATAATTGTGGGGTTCAAGCCACAATTCAATCCAGACCCACAACTGCCACCAAATGGATAATAAGCTTCATTAAAGGATACTAATGCAAAATAATCCAATATTTTACTACAACAAATCAAATATTTTCAACCCATTTTCTATTTGAAAATCTGAACACACACTGCAGGAAAACAGTGTTTTATGTGTTTCCCTGGAGCAGAGATGGCGAAAAAGTGTAGTGTGAATAATGGAGGCTGCATGCATTTCTGCAACGCGGATAAGATTTATGGAGCAGTGTGTGACTGTGCCGACGGCTACAGACTGGCTTTGGATGGCAGAACATGTGAACCTACGGGTATGGATGATGTTTTATCATTGGTTTAAATGTATTAGCTTTTTCCATCACATTATTTCTGTATTTCATTGTATTTATGTTTGTTTTCCCCAAAATACTTTAGACTTAATACAATATTTTCGGTTATAATCCAATGAATTTTTGGCCTAATTTACCCTGGTTTCTTTATAGTGCAGTATCCTTGTGGACGTCTTGGGAAAAGTGTTGAAGAGAGTCTGAAAAACACAAGGTCGCTTCACAGTCCTATACAGAAAATACAAGCATATTCTGGTCGTCAAGTCAATACAACGATACACAACTCAACAGAATCAGGCCTGACACAAGCAAGTACCGCAGTGAACTCTACTACCCAAAGCCCTGTACTTGTAAACACGACCTTTCAGGTTCTTTCTGTGGCCACTCCTACACTAAAACTCAAAGCTAACAAAGGAGACAGGATTGTTGGTGGTAATGAGGCAACACCGGGGGAAATTCCGTGGCAAGTGAGTTTGTTTCTGATACAAAACAACAACAAAACAATAACAACTAGAACAAAATACAAGAACTGCTGTACATGAGATTTTTAAAACATTGCATATGCATTGCATAATAAACATTTTTGTACTTTGTACTTTCATGTTAGTTGTGAAATTACGAACGAGAACTTAAGCTCATTTGTCATTTTGCAGATTGCTCTTATGGACAAGATGAATAAAATAGCCTTTTGTGGAGGTTCTCTGCTGAGTAAAGAATGGGTCATTACGGCAGCCCACTGTGTGCAAGGAAAAGAAGCATCCTTTTTTGTCAGAGCAGGTAAAATAAATACTACAGACACTACAAATGCTGTTGTTATGTAATATTTAGTATTTATACTTTTGTGCCACTATGTAATTATACATATGATATACACGTATTATAATACTAAATGATATTGGGGTGTAGAAGTTAGCACTGCCGCCTCACAGCAAGTAAGACCCACGTTCAAGGCCTGATCTGAGGCTTTCTGAGAGGAGTTAGTGTGGAGTAAGTTTCTTCCATAATTCAAAAACATGCAGAATATGAACCTGGAAAATTGGCCACAGGTGAGAGTGTGTGTGTGTGTGTGTGTCCCGCACTGTGATTGGTTGGCCACCAATTCAGAGTGTGTCACGCCATCAGTTTTAGCCTTGCTTGGATTGGCTACCTAGAAATGGAACGGTGGTTCCAAAAATAGATCGATCATTCATGAGTGTGTGGATCTGTGCAAAGTCGTTTGGATTGAAAGTCCCAGCAAATAAATGTCAATGTTACAGGTGAACACGACATCTCAAGAAAGGAGGGTAAAGAAAGTGACCACGAGATAGCAGAGTACCACATTCATCCACGGTACAACTCGCAAAGAAGTCTCTACAATCATGACATTGCTTTGTTGAAGCTCAAGATGACGGTCACATTCTCCGACTTCTCCTTGCCCATCTGCCTGGGTTCCAAAGACTTTACAGAGAACCTCCTAAAGAATGTACAAACCTCCTTAGTGAGTGGTTGGGGAAGACTGCGGTATGGAGGCATTGAGTCCAAAACACTTCAGAAACTAGAAGTTCCCTATGTAGACAGGATAGAGTGCAAAGGCAGCAGCTCCGAGGCCATTTCCCGGTTCATGTTCTGTGCCGGTTACAGCATGGTGCGCAAGGATGCGTGTCAGGGGGACAGTGGTGGACCCCATGCCAGCCACTACCAGAACACATGGTTCCTCACAGGCATCGTCAGCTGGGGAGAGGAGTGCGCTAAGGATGGAAAGTACGGCGTCTACACGCGTGTGTCCAGATACATGAACTGGATAAGTAACACGACCGGGATAAGAACAGGATTCATGAACAGCGATCCGCAGATTTTGGTTCAAGCATCTAGAACGATACCAAAATGACAAAAACAGGCTGGTTCACTGACTTGAAACAGCAACAAACACCAGCCTTTTTAGCTTTGCTAAAAAAATAATGTTTTCAAATAACAATTTACATAGTTATGATATACTAAATCATAATTTTGAGTTACTAAGTCATTATTATGAGTTATGAAGTCATTTATACAAAATTCAACATTTTTTACATAGTATATTACTTTTGCGTCATTTTTTGAGATACTAAGTCGTTAAGCTTTAATTCTCTTTCCCCCCAAAAAAAGAATTTTATTTTTGAGGAAAAGGGCCATATTTTTCAATGATACATTTTTACATTAAATATCATATTACATAAAAATACATAATCGTAGTAAATATGAAAGTGTACTGTGGATGTATGATCACAGACGTGACTCAATCTGACTTGAGACATTTCCGGACAAAAAGTTGACATTTACTAGTTATACTTTAATTGAGAAAAAATATATAAATTTGAATTTTACAGTGTGCTTATACAGCAAACAAATGGACATCTCAAAACCGTCTTTGCAACTGAGAACAATCTATGGCTTTGCCTGAAACATCCTGTTTCACATAACATGTCTCGCAGTAACATGCACTCGTTCGTCTATCCGCAATGAATACGCAATGCAAACAAGTGCAAAATGTTTCAAGACTTTTAGAAAGCTGCAAAAAGCAAGACCAAGAAAAGCTGAAGAGAAAAGGTTTCACTTTGTGGTCAATCATCTAAATCTAGATGGTTAATCTAAATCTTTCATTATTGAAAGATGTGCGGGACACTCAAGACAGCTGTGCGTTATCAACACTAGGAACAGTGTAAATCTGTTCAACATCAATGCAGCGGCGTGTTAAAGTCTAGAATCTAAATTCAAGCACAAAGCATCAGTGTGTTAATGCAAAGCAGCTCGCTGAGTCAAAAATTCACACGTGTCTAGTGAAAGTATTGCGTTGACAGTTACAGGTGAAAAGTTACAGTTAGGAAAACAAGTTCAACCCGGTAAATAAGTGGTTTGTCAGAAAATGGCACATGGAGCAATTTGTGTAATTTCTTTCCACAATGTTCTGTACATTATCTTCAATTTCACTATTGGACTGTGTTTGAAAATCCATTTCTAAGGCCAATGTTGGGAAAAACTCAAATAAATATAAATTTCAGCCTGAATACAACGTGTTATGGCACAGTTTTCTTGTGGATTTACAGTGTTGTTGTGTCAAAGCTGAGAAAAGGGTTTGTTTCTCCATGTTTTTATCAAACATTTTCCTCCTCTGTTGAAGGAAAGCTTCATTCAGCTTGGCACATCCCATGCCTGTGGCTTGTGTTGGGTTGGTGGGCATCAGGTGGGCATCAGTTTCCTCCTGATTATATCTCCCGCACCTATGGAAAAATAGGTCAAAATACTTTAATAAAAAACATCAATACGAAACAATCAATATGAAATGATGAAAGACGTATATTAATACGCCACTCACCATAGACTCGCCTTCCGACCGGACATTTCCCAGCATTCTCACCAGAGTATCCACAGGAAGATTGCCTTCACCTCCTCGTGTCAAATTCTTCACGTTCCTAAAATACCAATGCAACATGTTTATCGCCAACTAGCTACATTAGCATATATTAACTTACGTTTAACTTACATCCTAAAGGTACATCTTGTAATTTAATAATGCGTTTGTTTACAATTTGTATTGTATTAACCAATTTTATTATTCAAATAAACTGGTTTTATTTTATATAATAAAACATGCTTATTATTATGGAAAAAAATATCATATTTCCTATTGTCTTATAGTTTATATTATTATTTCTAATGTCTGTATAATAATAGTTTATTTTGTATATTTAAAAAAAACATGAATTAGGCTATTTATTATTTTTTACCTTTCATTCTAAATCATCAGAAATGTTAAAGATTGGTGTCCTGAACATGTTTTTATTATAACGATTTTACGTCAATAAATTATTTTTACATAAAAATAACTCACCATTGTCCTGTAGTACTTTCATGTACAATGTGAATGACATCACCACATTTAATGATTACATCATCCTTGCCGCATTTCAAGTGGTCCGCCATTGCTCTGTACCTTCCAGGAATCTTCAACACAACAAGACAACACTTAACTGACTGCTTTTACCTGGGAACATCAGGAATATGAATTGAAATCCAGAGGCGCACCAGATCTGCATCATCCTCTTCATCAGAGTCTGAGATGTTTGAGAGGTCAGTGGTCCAGTCCTCCAGACCCTCGCATATGTCCACGGAGTGAGATGTTCCAGGCCAGCCTGAAACCCACAAGCAAATCAACAAAAGCAATTTTGCATTTCAGCAGATGCTTTAATCCAAATGAGTGCTAGATCCAGTTCTCTGCGCAGGAACCCATTAAGCTGATGCTCCAACAACACAATGTCTCTCACTGGGACTCACTGCGACGGTTTTGGTACCGCGGACGGGGAGAGGCGATGACGGGGTCTGTCAGAACCGGACTTGTGCGGCCAGAATCAGCCTCCTCTGAGCTGAGCGACACCCCCTGAAGCTTGCTGTGAGGAAGGACATCGAAACAACCTGAGCAGCCAGAGATCTGTGCGGAGGTCCAGGTGGAGCAGACAGACCTCCGCCCCGCACTGACCCACCGGGCAGCCAGTCCACCGGGCATCAAAGCAATGTGGGACAAGAACACAACAACATCTATCAAAGAGCGGGATATTTGACAACAGTACTGAGGTCAGATTGTGACGGTCACGGACGAGGAATCAATGTCCAGTCAGATGCCGTCCAATAATATTAAAATCAAAATACAGCAACGTGAAACAAAATTACATATCGACCCCAAGGGTGTTGTATTGAGGTGACAATATAAATCAAAATCAGACGTTGCTTGAGATGTTATAAGTCAAACCAAAAGTTTATTAAATAAATCATTCCTAAATAATTATGCACATATAGAGCTAAAGAAATAAATAAGGTGCTTACTTGAGCAACACAAAAAATAATCAAAGATTATATCACATATTTAAAGTTCAGTTTTTGTGAAAGAATGACAATCAAGAAACAAGAAAAATGTATTTTTCTAAGAGCTGATATTTGAGGATAAAATATGCAAGCAAATATCCATAAAATTATAAAAAATAAAGATTATCAATTATCAAAAATACATATTTTAAAACACTTTAAAACAAATTATATTATGTAGCTTTTAATGATACTAGAAACAGTATACAATTAACGCGCACACACACGCACACACACACACACACACACACACACGCTCTGCACGTCTTAATATGGTGACAATCAGTGCTAAATTAATCATAACTTAAATTATAAAAAAAAATAAAATGCAGAGTGTAGATCTACTCTGTAATCAAAACCTAAACTGAATCAGAAACTAATTGTGAGAATCACCTGTCCGCCGAGGGTGGAGAAAGCAGCTGGTCTCCATCCGGACCCTGAGCATCATCTGACCGTGTGAAGGCAGAGATTCACATGTTACTGTCTCATTCAGCTGAACAAACACATTTACACGCAACCTTTTTCAGTCTTCTGTTGGCTGAGGATTTTTCGGATCTCAGTGAGCCAAGCCATCTTCATATCTACTGTCGGAGCCTGAACCATTACACACATGAAAAATGTAAATCCATGTTAGACTAGATTGATTAGATTAGATTAGATTATGTTAAACACATACATACAATGAATTACCCAGTTTGTTTGTCCCCATTTCTTTGTAAAAATTGACATTAACATTAAATAGGTAATAAAAACAGAGTGGCAATTTAGTGTGACCAATTACACAAACCATATTAATGATGGAAGGCCTTGACTTGTTTGTGCTTTGGATTGAAACATGTAAAAACAAGCAGTTTCTATTAATCTAGATGCGTTGGAGTTTTAACCTTGTCGCAGTGACTCACTTGAACAACATACACCTCTTCTTTTCCATTATGCCAAATTTCAAACTTCTTTGCGTCCGCTTTGACATTTTCGGTGATGTCGATAGCACTCATCTGTGCTCAAACAGAAGGTCAAAAGGTCAAATGTGGAAATTTAGTCGCTTACACAAGCCTCTTTAAATCACTAACGACACAGTTGTCAAATTACATTCTTCTTTCACTGGCTTGAATAGGAACACCAGAATCTTCCAAATTTGTGCTCACGACCTAAAGTTTGGCTTGTGCAGGCAGAACCAGACCATCTGGCATAAACAGTCATCTTTGTCTGGCTGACAAGCAGGCAACATATGACAAGAGAAGAAATATACATGTATTAAAGGCAGATTGGTCCCCACTCACCATCAGGCATTGCTTGAAGCTATACGAAGCCGTTCGATCATGTCCTTCACCACTATCCTCTCTCTTCTTGCAGAAGAGCAGCGCTCTCTCGTGGAGAAACAGATGCCTCTGCATGGGTTTAAATCGAGCCATGTCTTTCATGCGTGTCGCACCCTTTTTATGGTTGATCCAGACATTGAAAGACCCCTGCATCAGGACACGGCCCAGGTCACTTAACTCACCCTTTAAAAGCAAAATACATAATGAAAACAGCAGCACAGTAAATTACACAGCAAGCCATATTTCAGCGGCTAAGCCTGATTTTATCAAGTTATTAGTCTTAATGGCCAGTCATAGAAAAACCTGATTAAATTAGCCATCACTATATGTGCGCTCTGCTTCTTAGAGTAGACGCACCTCGTATCCTGTGATGGCGATTTGATGCATGGAGTCATTGACAGACTTGAGAAGGTCCAGCATGGCATTCAGCGCCCCCTGCAGTTCAGAAATATACTGCGAGTTTGAGCTGTGTTTCAGAAGTTCCTGTTTGGAAACACCAAAAGTTAAAAAGCCTAATATGTTTAAATCATGCTGTTAAAAAATGTTTCATCTTGTACCTTTAGAAGGAGCTGGTACTTGGTTAACCGCTGAATGGGTTTCAGTAAGTACGAGTCTAAGCCAAGTTTGTGATCCAGCTTCCTCTTGCACTCCTTCAATAAAAGAGATGATAATTTACCATACAGAGTTGAAAGCAACTGACTGGTAGTCAATTTATAAATAGTTGTGACTTTGTGACGTTTTTTTTTATTAATTATGCATAAGTAAAAAATTAGTAAAACAATCACTTGTATTTTTAAAAAATCTAAATACTGTACAATATATTTAACTGATTGCTAAAATGTTTTATTTTATTAGCGTAAAAGTATATGATAAATAATCTAAAGGAAAAACAATCCACTTCAGTAGGATTAAAGCTAATTATTTATAAACCGTGGATAAAAATACAAAAAAATCACAAATCAAAAACAAATTTTAAATATTTAAATAAATAAATAAATCTCCGCAGAACCTTGATGAAAACGGAATCGGAACACTGCCTCCAGAGGGCGTCAGAGCGAGGTTTATTCTGGCAGTAGCGCTCATAGACCTGAAAGTGTTCTTTCTGCATCAACAAAAAAAACATTTGTTAATATAAAGGTTGCATTTCACCATTGAAGATCCACACGACTTCCTCACCCTCTCCAAGAAACGTGCCCCTACTCTTTCAGGGGTCTCTGAGCAGCGCTCCAGGTCCTGGAGGAATATACTGCCCAATACAAAGAGTCAGTGCCTGGCGGTGGATTACTCTGCTGTATCACTCACACGGGAGGTTTCTCACCTGCTGTGAAACGTATAGATCTCTGGCAGATTCCCAAACAGCTCCTCTTTCTTGTTTTTCAGGATGGAAGGCAGTATTTTAGAGAGAGATGGGTTGTCCATCTCGGCCCGGTAACCCTGGAAACGAGAGAAGCTATAACTTAGCTACTGCAAATAGATAATAAAAATAAAAAAAACTATAGACATTTAGATTAAAAACAATTTAGCTTGGCAAAATGGCTCCAAACTGCAATGCTAGTGCAGCTTTTGCCACACAAAAGGCTGTGTTGGAATCAAAGATGTGAATTTGTGATGAGTTGAAAATACGTGCAGCAAACGTGGCGTGGGAAAACATCACACAGGCCAATTACTTCAAGGTCACTTCCAACATTACCAGCAGAACAGAGGTCAGCTCCTCCACGTAGATTCTCTCGGTTTCAATCAGCTCCTTCATGACGTGACTGCAGAAGCGAGGGATGCATGGGATATAACAGAGGAGAGAGGGGAAGAAAGAGATGAGGACAGAAAGGGAAAGAGACTGATGACAGACAAACAAGGAGAGGAGGTTGAAAAGATTCATAATTAATGAAGACCTATTTTGGGTGAGGTTTTGCGTGGATCCTCACCGTTTGTGCTGGTCTGGGTTCTCTACGCCCTCAGGACCGTAAGATAGACAGCTGCGGTTCTCCTCATAGTCGTGCATCACTTCTATCTAGAAAACCAAAGTCAAAAACATACCAGGAATCTGCTGCCAGCATCATGGCACGTACACTGTAGGAGTATAAAATGGAGTCTGGCCTTTTTATACAGTATATGTGTATATGCGTGTATCTCTGTGTGTGTGTGTGTGTGTGTGTGTGTGTGTGTGTGTGTATATGTGTGTGTGTTTGTATATAAGATTGAGTATCAATGTATATGTAAGTATGTAATATCTGTAATAAATATCTGTAATAAAAATGAGACAAAAAACTAAATAAATCTAATAAATATTGAATAACAAAAATAAATACAAATAAATAAATATAGACAGATATTTGAGCACTAAAAAGCTCTTGCAAATACACTTTTTAATCATTTTTGTTGAGTTTAATTAGACTTTAGATTTATAGTGGGTAAAATGAATGAAGAATGAAAACAGAGGGAAAGTCTGACCTTTTTAGGACTGGCAATTTTCCGTAAGGCCCTTTTACCAGGAAGCGCGAGATCAAACGAAAATCGTAAACCAGAGTTCACGTCAAAACCTGAGATCAGATAGACAATCATCTAGCAAATACAGAAGCTTTTAAGACAAGACTCACTGAACATGGCAGGAGATGACAGCAGACGTACTGTGTTTGGGAGAGAACAGGGGGGATTTGCAGCGGGACGAGGTCTCGGGCCTTGGAGCCACCAGCTGGATGGGTCTGACCTGAATGTCAGCAAGTTTCCTCAGGCAGGCTTGTCTGCTCTGGATCATCCCTCGCACTGCCAGTAACTTCTCCGTAACAGCCTCAATCTGGGACTGAAGAGAAACTTAATTAAATAAACTTAAACCGATTTAAGATTCAAGAGCCAATAAACAGAGGAAATCATTCCAAAGAAAGAAAGAAAGAAAGAAAGAAAAAAAAGAAAGAAAATTCCAAGAAATTGGGAAGAATGATTGATTTTGTAGTGTTAGAATGCCAGAGGAGACAGTGAGTCGGGTTCTCCGCAGAGTTTTTTTCCTCGTTAGAGAGGTTTTTTACCTGGCAACTGTCGCATATCTGCGATATTTGTCACATCACTGGTCTTTGTCTTTGTCTTTGTCTGAGTCATAGTGATAATCAGAGCCATTTACTTAATCAACCAGACAATCAAATGAATAAAAAGCAACAATTCTCTTACATATTTCACGCAGGCTTTGAGACAGTTAAAACTGTGAAAAGCGCCTTACAAATGCTCAGAACTAAGGAAAAGTGGGTTTGGAGTTTTGGAGTGAATTCAGCGTATTTTTTTTACTTTTTAAATAATGTATTGTTTTTGGCACTTTATATCAAGCAGCACTGTTGTCCCCCAGCGAGTAGGATTCATTCGAGACTCAAATTTGAGCCGGTTGTCATTTTCTGTGCAGGGTTTGTATACTCTCTCTGTGCTAGCGTTTTCTCCAGGTCTCAGGTAGAGAAACAGTAGGTGTGAGCGGCTCCCCGCAACCCAGAAATGGTAAAACTTTAATGATATGAATTTTGCGGGTACCTGTAGATGAGGTGTAAGAATGGCCTCAAACTCAAGGCTGAGGATTTCCGAACTGGAGCGCAGAACTGAAGGTTCTGCCTCCATCAGCCGGTCGATGTCCAGCAGGGCAGCTTGTGCTCCCTCTTTAGACTGGAACTTATCCAAGAGCTGGTTGGCCAGCATGTAAGCGCCTTCGTCACACCACTGCACAGTCTGCAAACACGAGCTCCTAGTCTGTATCTGCTCTGCTGGTTTACCATGTTCTGTCTGGTTTTGCATTATTACATCATGGTTGTATCTGCACATGTACCTCCTCCAGCCGCAGGAGAAGATCTCTGATCCGTGTGAGCGATGCCCGCTTGGCACGCAGGGCTGTAGTGAGCGTGTCGCAGTGATGCCGTAGTTCATTGCAGCGCTGGACTATCAGCGCCAGGGCGTAGTGATGGCTCGCTGCCAGCTGATGCCCGTGCAGAATGATGATCTGAGCTCTGCCCATTTCCTCCTGAAAGTTGGACAATGAACAAGCTGAGTTTCGGTGCATGGTTATCATGAATAGACTTTTTGGATTATTGATCTTGACCTCAGCCATGGTGTCCAGCATCTCGATCTCTTTCAGCAATTGCTCTGTCTGGGAAACTGTTGTCCCCACTGAAGGAATGGCTTTCTCCTGCACACTGAGTTTCTCCAGAACAGCCTCCATCTGAATAAACCAGTGTCACATATCCAAGAAATGAAGAAAGAAAGTGCCGAAATAATTAAAATGATAGCACAGTCACGGGTGATTCTGTCATGGTTTTCTCTAGGTCTCCCCGGTTCTTCGGAGATTGATTACAGAGTGATTGTTGGCCACCCATTCAGGGTGTGTCCGAACCAAAGTTGATATAATTGGCTAGAGATTCCCATGACCCAGAAATATAAAAGTGGTTTAAAAATTGATGGATTATTCTGATAATATAATAACTGTTTTATATAACAAAATAACAAAAACAAAAATTAACAATTTTTTTTGTATTCTTTTTCATTTATTTTACCATTATTATTACATTATAATTTTCGTATTTTAAAAATATTGTTATTTTTGTTATAAAAGTTGCTTGCTTCAAAAAAGAAACAGAAGACTAATATCTACAGGCTTCTAGTTGACTAAACATTAAGATTTTAACTTTTTCTCATCCATCCATCCATCCATTTTCTGAACAGCTTTTCCATTTCTGGGCCCCTGTGAGCTGGAGCCAATCTCAGCAATTCTTAAGTACATTATTTAACCACATGCTACACACACTTAATAAAGGCTGTGTAAATCCTCCACACTACCTCATGGAAACCCATCTCGTACTGGATTAGCTGAAGGTATTGCTGGAGCTTGAGGTGGTGCTTCTCAAAAAACTCATCAAAAGCCATTTCCATGTCCCTTAACTGAGCCAAGAGCCTGTGAAATGGTAAGATTATTTACAGCGAGGATACTTTATCTCAATATACGACACAAAATATACATTTCTTAAAGTGATTCTAATTTGAACAAAAATGTATTGATGTGGAACATCTTTGACTTCAAACAATTAAGTTAAAATATCCAGACACTGAAAATGTATTAGAAGGTTGCTATTTTGAGCACAATAAATTCTTGACATTAAATGAAGGCATCAGCTGGGCTGCGTTTACCCTTGAACTCTCTCTTTGTCCTGGCTGATGTCGATGGCTTGTGCTGCTGCTCCTTCCATTGCTTTTGAAGCATCAAGGTTCGAGAGCAGCTGACGTCCCTCCTTCAGAACGGACCTAATGTCATCCTAAAAGAATTTGGAAATATTTATGAGTTATAAATCTTAACATAAACGCTATTTGTGAGTTATTTGATTACAATAAAGTATTTAATTTATAAAATATAAATGAATTTATATGCTCAACCCTCTACCTTCATCTGCCGGTATTTATTCGTGTGTGATTTGAGCAGGTATTCGATGCCACTGGCTTCATCCGGCAGCTCAGCCTCAGAGACTTCGGTGCCGAAAGTCTGCAACAGCTGAGCAATTTCTTTCACTGTCACTGCAAAGCTCTCAATGGCCTGTAGGGGAGAGCAGAGCAACATTACTGTCATCAAAGTGTAGGACAAATCAATGTTATTGATCATCATAATACTGTGGTTGTAATTTAAGGGCATTGGAACGTATTATACAATACAAGTACTTTTTGTAATTATAAAAAAATATGGATTTGGCTTTTATTATGTTTTTATTCACGCTTACTGTTCGCAGAACTATCCAGTCGCTTTGGCATTGCTCTAGTGTTCCACCAAAATCTGTGCTCAATTGATTCTCATCAATAAAACGAAGCAGGTCTGTCAATGAGCTCAGCATTACCATCTGGGGGAAAATTTTGATTTAAAATTTTAAATAAAAAGAAAATGGAGAAGAATCTGCACCCAGCTTTAAAACACAGAGAGGTCTTTAAAAGCCACCACTGGCACTTACCGGCATCTTGAGAGCAAAGTCTTCCTGACTGAAACGGAAGCCAAGGTCTGTTCCTGTGGTTTGAAGGTGCGTTTTGGGTCTCAGTACTAGGACTAAGTGCAAATGTCCAGGAAATGACATCTGCAAAATATTTCAATTAATTTAATCAAATTAGATGTGTAAAATTACAACATAAAATGATTTTATCAAAAAACAAAAGCACAGCCAATTTTGCTACTATTATAGGTTTTTAATTACGTATTTTTTTATTCCGTAAACGAGTAATAAAAAATCTGTATGTAGATCAGACAATATATATAATATAACTATTTTATCAACATCAACAGAACTTTTGATTTTGATCATAGGACTTAATATTCTTACTTTGGTCTCGAGATTTTTTTTCCCACTTCAGGTGACGTAATAGACAAACCTTTCCCACAAAGGTGATGTAATAGACAGCCCTTCTTGTGTTTGTTTAATGGGCAGATAGTCAATACACCTGACAAGCAGCATTCACATTTCCGTCTCTGACATGTACAATCAGCTAAGTCTTGCAGCTTAACTCAATATCAGGCTTTCAAAAATACCCCTGGGGTTGCATGTAGTCACTTACAATCTAAGAATAAAAACTCTATAATCTGTTTCAGAGCCAGACTGTTTCATGGAGCCTTTGGGCCACGTGGTCTGCTATTCTCCCAAAATAGTACAGTGATCATTTTAAGCAATCTCAGACTAAAACGTGAATAATATCTGTAATTTCATAAACGTCATAAACGCTTTCGTTTTCAGAATTATAGTAGTACATCATGAACTAGACTCATCCACCCATCCTGCGCAGCATCATTTATGAGTTCTGCAGTATAATTCCGGTTCAGTACAGATGAATCCATCTTACCGCAGCTCTCTGGATCCGAGGCAGTCCCCTGAGAGGATTAGCCTCCGCCATTGTTTCGGATTCGGCCGTTTCCTGGGGATGTAAACCCACTTTATCCTTACAACTCCGCTCCCGCCATGACTTTATCTGCGGGACCGCCGCCGCTGCCGCACCAGCCAACAGCCGCAGAGACGTTGCTGCAGTGTCGACGACACCTTGAGCGCAGCCGGTCTGCACACAGTCACACCTACCACACGCCGAACATGTGTTTCAGTTTAATCCACGAAACTTCGGATTGAAGTAAAAAGCGGGAGAAAGAGATTGCACGTCGTTGGTATATAACGTTCTGAATTTCAGCACCACGGACAGAGGTCAGCACGCGCGTGGCCATAGTTTCCTTTCTGACAACGAAATTATAACGTAAAAATTAAATTAATATTTATAATAAATTTACGTTAAAATTAATTTTATGAAATATTTGTAAGACGTTGATAAATCAACAAAAGGTGTTAGAAGTATATATTCAATGATGTTTTCTTTTATTGTTGAACAACGTTTTTTGTTAAATGAACGTATATAATGAAGTATATAAATCTTATAAGTTTACCT
>SOMO01000008.1:940946-955635 GCA_028128575.1 Paedocypris carbunculus | reverse complement strand
TATATATATATATATATATATATATTCTTCAGAAAAAAACATATGTCCTTGTAAGAAGTGTAAGATAAACCTAAAAATATAAGAGTACACGTCTGGAGCCTGTTTAACCCCGTTCAAACATTCCCTAAAGGCAATGTTCTGAAGCCTTTCGACGTTTAATATAGATCTTGTGGAGAAGGAACACTGATAACAGTCCAGCAGGAACGTGTCATAAGCTTCCAGTCACAATCAATTACCAGCATCCCCTTTAGAGTAAACACAAGCTGTCTCCATTCACAGAACTGGGATTAAACCCGCAGGGTAGCCCAGGACTTGGCTTAAAATACTAAGCTTTAACAACGTGATGAGTGCAAGAAGGTCAAACCTGTAAAGTCAAACACTTTGCTTACAGTTGTTAGATGAACGTTTCTAATTGCTGATGTTAGAATAAAAATTTTCTCTTTTCTGTCTAGGGTTTTCAAAAAGACCAGTGGAAATGGCCAGGTACATTTTGTCGTGAACTTACAGGCATCATATAAAATAACAATGCACATCTGATTTTTAATAGTAATCTATGGGTTTAATTTAATGTTGTTTTTTTCTCAGCTTACCCTCCTTCTGGGCAAGCGAGACTATGTGGATCATGTTGAGGATGTCGACGTTGTTGGTGAGTTCATTATTTTATGAAAATATGATTGATGTGAAATTTATCAATAGAAGTTAAAATTCCTGTCTGTCAAAGCACTAATGTCTCTAAATTCAAACAGACGGCGCGGTGAAGATTGACCCGACTGACCTTGGAGACAGGAAAGGTGATTTGGATCACGATTTGGTGTGAGAGTGACATGAAGCTTAGATGTATGGTTTCTCCTCAGTGTGGATTCAGCTGGCCTGTGCTTTCCGCTACGGCCGTGAAGATCTGGATGTCATTGGACTGTCCTTTAGAAAAGACATTTGGATTCAACACATACAGATGTATCCGGAAGCTGACCACAAGCCTGCTCTGACGGAGATGCATAACACTCTTTTGAAGAAAGCTGGGGAACAGGGACATGCCTTCACTTTTAAAGTACGACACACTATGAGACATCTCAGTGCATCTCTGAAGTGAAAAATACTTATTGTTCCATTTGATTTAGATTCCCACCAACCTCCCCTGCTCCGTCACCCTTCAGCCCGCCCCTGATGACAAAGGAAAAGTGGGTTTAGACTTTATTGTCAAATAAAACATAAATGAAGCTCATAGTTGTTTGTCTGCTCAGGCTTGTGGTGTGGACTTCGAGGTGAAAGCTTATCTCGCCAAGAAAGCTGAGGATCCAGATGAGAAAATCGACAAGAAGTGAGTGCATCCTGCTTTGCTTTCACTCTGTAGAAGGATCTCATCGCTTTTTTGTGTAAATCTTCAGGGACACTTGCCGTCTGATCATCCGCAAAATACAGTTTGCTCCTGATAACACAGGAGCTGGACAGAAAGCCGAACTCTGCAAAAGCTTCATGCTGTCTGATAAGCCGGTTCTTCTCGAGGCTTCTTTGGAAAAGAATGTAAGTGGCGCTTGTACAATAGTATTTTTAGCATAATAAAAATGTAATATGTTTATTATTAAAACAGTCAGTTTTAATAAACAATGTGTACATTGAAACAATGCAAACATTGTGTTATATATAAGCAAAAATATAATATAATAATATACTGAAAATAATAATATGTGATCTTTTATCGTCAGATCTTCTACCACGGCGACCCAATCCCTGTTAGAGTTAAGGTCAAGAACGAGAGCAACAAAGTTGTGAAGAATGTTAAAATCACAAGTGAGTCCCAAATCATCCTGCAACCTTTAAGACTTTATAACCATGTAGTTTGCTTCAAATGCTTTGAATGGTGAAATACCGTAAATTAATAAAAATAATAATAATAATGTAAATGAAAGATGTAAAAATCTTTTTAAATTGAAAATACAGTTAATTACCCTTCTGCGCAATATTATCAGTTATACAGATACTTCAGAATTAATTGAAACATAATTAATTAATTGTTTTAATTAATGTAGAATGCCTGCACTACATATAATTACTTTTTCTTTTTTTGGAACGCAGTTGATCAAACCACAGACGTCGTTCTCTACTCCGCTGATAAATACACCAAGAGTGTGCTGAATGAAGAGTTTGCGTATGTTTTCTCATCGTACTGATTTTGCTGTTGTCATTATGCCGGATTTTGTCTGATGAAAGGCGTTTTCACAGTGAAACCATAGAAGCCAATGCAACATTCGAGAAAACCTTAGAAGTGACTCCTTTGCTGGCCAACAACAAGGAGAAGCGTGGCCTGGCACTGGATGGCAGGCTGAAAGACGAGGACACCAATCTGGCCTCTACCACAATGTGAATGTTTTTTTTTTTATATTCAGAAACAGCATTGAAAAACTGTCTCCTAAATTGATAGAAGATAGAACCAAATGCTCTGAAACTGACAAAAGGAAATTCTTTTCAACACTTTTTCTTCTTTTTCTCAGCTTAAGACCAGGTATGGACAAAGAGGTTCTGGGAATCCTGGTGTCCTACAAGCTCAAGGTTCACCTCAACGTTTCTGGTGGAGGGTAAGTGGGTTTTCATTATTGGTGTGTATTAGCCCTTTTGCTAAGCATTTCTACAATGCTAAGCTAACACGTAGAAGCTCTTTATAAGAGAATCTGTAATTTTATGTAATAAAATCATATTTAAGTAGCAACAACACATATACTGTACTTGGTTTACATGTTCTTAATATATTGACTAATAGTGGTTTAGTGATTAACAATACATTTATTGCTAGCCTTTTTTGCTCTGCTATGCAGTGCTAATTTTCAGATTGAAAAATGTTCTACTTTAATTTCATTAACAGACTGAGCGTTTATTCACTTATTGGATTGATTGTCTAACTTTTCTCTCTATTTGATTTCTAGTTTGCTTTCAGGGCTGACAGCAAGGTACAAAAAGTTCATTTAAATTATTGCTATTATTATCTAAGCTAGTTGCTAATTTGTGCATGTGTCTTTCAGTGACGTCTGCGTTGAGCTGCCTCTGATTCTGATGCATCCCAAACCCCAAGGTAAAATCTCTGCATTTTAACCTTTTCCTTATCATTGTACTGTGTACTGTTGTAATAGCATTCTTCTGTACTTTTATCTTTTCATCACTATCAAAAGATTGAAAGCAATTCTAGGACAGACGCTACCCTTGAGTCCATTCCCTCAGCTCAATCACAACGAGAAGATCGCCTGGTCCAGGAACGGAAGACGCTGACACCTCACGACACATCAGCATGGCTTAACGAAGTGACTAGGTCATGCTGATGCTGACAGACAGATGTATGTACACTGCATATGGGCAGAGGGTGAATGATCTCATTGAGGTACACAGTCCGGGAATAATTGCCTCTTGTTTGTGAAGAACACTACAGTGGTGGTAAATGCACCCATAGGTCACAGAAAATGTGTCTGAGTGTTGCATTTTAAAATGCATTTGAGGTTGAATGCCTCGTTCTATGTGGTTGTGTTCACGTGTCTAGTCTTTATTGAGCTAATTAAAAGAAAATATTCGTCATGAATGGAATTGTTGATGAGTGCAATGTTTCACCCAAATAAAATACTTCTGAAACCTCTGTTTTGATTAGTTCATTTTTTATTTGTATATACCGGTTTATATTGTGTGTGTGTGTGTGTGTGTGTGGGGGGGGGGGGGGGGTTGTGATGGGGACACCAGTTAATCAGAACACTTAATTTGTTCTGATAAAATGGCCCTGTTACAACTCTGCCTGCCCATCTTGTCCGGACTCCACCCCCTTGTTATGTCTCCTTGTTTGCCGCGCACACCTGTCTTGTGTTGTATGTTAATCACCTGCCCTATTTAGTTCTCCTCAGTGTGTTTCTCCTTGTCTGGTTTCGTCAGCGTTCCAGACAACCCTCTGACCCTCCGAGACATACCTGTGTTTCTAGTGTTCCCGTTTATGACCAAGGACTGTGTAATCTCCGTGCTCCCGAGTTATCCCGAGACCTGAGTTTCCTCGTGCTTCTCCGTTTGATGCAAGACCTCAGTTTCCACGGATTCCTGAGTTTCCTTCCGAGCCCTGTCTCCTCGTGTGTTCCAGTCCTCGTTCCAGTGTCTGTATCGTGGTGTTTCCCTCGTGTGTGAGTCCACCATTAAACTCGTTGTCTAACCGTCATCTGTGTTTGGAGCATACGTCACTCACACTCCTCCCCGAGGGCGTGAGTCGTGACAGTGACAAACACTTCATTTGAATCAATATTGGCATAAACATCCTGGAATAAACCCCATTACTTAATGTCTCAGAATTTAAATGAGACTAAAAATTCTACTTAAAATCTAAATAATGTGAGAGAATAAGAAAAGAACAACAATAAAGGTTAGGGAATGTTTTCTCATTCCAAAAACATGATTTCAGGAAATTATGAGTATGGGTTATTTCAGAAAAAAATGCCCTGAAACAAACACAAATTGTGTGTGTGTGTGTGTGTGTGTGTGTGTGTGTGTGTGTGTGTGTGTGTGTGTGTGTAGAAACGAATAGTTGCGTCTTCTACCTTTAGTATCAATGTATTGAAGTCACAAATGTAGAAACAATGCAGATACATTTTCACATGGTATGAAATGTTGTTTCACTCTCCTGCCACCTGGATCTGCCAACATGTTTGTCAATCCCACCAACTCTGAACTGGCCACACCCTCAGGGGCAAACCCTGGATTGCTGGCCAACCAATCAAGTTTAAGTTCAAGTTCAGTGCATTTGTAGGGCGCTTTTCACATTTACAACTGTCTCAACGTGCATAAATCAATCCCAAAGCAGGACACACACACATTCACTCACTCACACTTATGGAAACATTTTCTGGGCTGCGTGAGGAATCCAGAAACGCAGAGGTAACCCGTGCAAACACGTGGAGAACATTCTAACTCTATGCAGAAAGACCACGACCGGGTCTCGAACTTGTGAGACGGCCACATTGCCCACTAACCAGTATGCATCCCATAAACCAAACTATGACATTTAAAATAAACTCTGAATGTAATATTTATTTTGTGCATTAGAGCTTAAAACACAAAGCCTTGTATTTAAATAGCTACTATTGAATTATTTCACAAATCTGCACAAAATAGCACATATCGGCATCTATGTGTTTGTGTGACTGGCATGAAACACTTTAAAGAGAGAAAAAGTAATTAAACAAAAAGCAAATCTGGGTTCAGCAGCATCAGCAGAACTGAGGTTTAAAAGCTTTCAGTGAGCGGTAAACCGCAGCGTTCTAATCATATGTGTATCTGTAGTAATCAGAAATTACCTTGTGTGTTTACCTCAAACAGGCCATTACTGCTACGAGAGACAGAGTGCGTAACAAGCCCGATCCCAGGATGATGGAGGTTAAAGAAAACAGCAAGCCATGAACAAGATTTCTCCTTCCCCTGGACCAGTCACACTGCATGTGCCCACACAGCTTGGTAAGTTCCTTTGTTGATAGTTCAAGAAATAAAATCCATCAATTGAGATGAGGATTCAGTGTGTGGTCTTCACAATTCTTTTTGTATGACCCTAGAGAGTGAAAAGGACCTTCAAGCAGAGAAGATCTTATCTCAGGATGAACTGGACACAGAAACATCTTCTACAAGTTTCTGCACTCAGTGTTCTCTTTTAGCTTTGTGGAAAGTGATATGTGGGGTTGTTTTAGGGGCTTGCGTGGCGGTCTCTTGGGCCTGGGCCACTTACAGTGCTAAGGAGACTCTTATAAAACTTCCAACCCCTTTCTTCATCATCTGGTTTTGTAGTATCTGGAACATTCTGTCATTCCCACTCTACTACCTATGTCATCTTCTGGCTGAGAGAAAGATGGTGTTGCTGGCAACCGAGTTCAGGTTAGAAAAGCACGACCATAAGCATAAACTTTTAAACGCATAAAGCTCTAAGATTATTTTAGTAACTAAAGAAAATAGATTTGCATCTCCTAGAATCTCCTACCACGCATTTCAAGCCCCTAGAGTAAACTTTCTGTTTTCCTCAGAATATCGTTTTGTTTTCTGCTTGACGGTGTAAAGTATTTGAGGTATTGAACGTTGTTACTTTACTTAAGTATTTTTGGCTACTCTCTACTTGTAACTTTTACTCTATAAATTCAGTACAAGTAAAATACTTAAGTTCTTTTAAAATGGGATATTTTACAACTTTTACTCGAGTCTTCTTGGAGTTGGTGACTTGTAACGGAGTAATTTGTACAGTAAGGTATCCGTACTTTTACTCAAGTATGGTTTTCAAGTCTTTCCACTACTGTGTCTGACCAACAGCAAGTGTAGTACATTCCTGGGTGAAGATTTGTCTGTGAGGCAGATGATCAGAGGAGCCGCTCCTTTCTCCGTGCTCTGGATTTTATCTGGATATCTCTACTTGCTGGCACTTGGCCGGATCTCTAAAATGGATGTCAGCACTGTGCTGTGTTGCAGCCACGCTTTCGCTTTCCTGCTCTCCTGGATAGCACTCAAGGACCGATTCATGGGTGTGAGGGTGAGGGAACTAAACAAAACAATGTATTGCGCATGTGTTTGTGTTACCGGCTTTGACATCTTCTTTTTGTTCCGACATTCAGATAGTGTCTGCCATCCTGTCAATTACAGGGATTGTGATGTTGGCCTATGCGGACGGTTTTCACAGTGATTCAATCACTGGAGTGGCTTTAGGAGTAGGCTCAGCTTCGACCTCGGCCTTCTTTAAGGTCAGCAGAATAATAGACAATAACAATTTATTTAGGTGCCTTTTGCGACACTCAAGGTCACTTTCCACAACCCACTTACTAGCTTATGTTGTTGACTTGTGAACAGGTCTGCTGTGTGTGTGTGTGCTTGTGTGTGTGTGTGTGTGTGTGTGTGTGTGTGTGTGTGTGTGTGTGTGTGTGTGTGTGTGTGTGCGTGCGTGTGTGTGTGTGTTTATAGTCTTCAGTGTTTAATCGGACCAAAACCTTTTATTTATACCCTTTTATTCCATGTGGTTACATTTTTGTAATATTACAGTATCCCTTATGAGAGACTTTTATCGTTTATTTAATCCAGGTGCTTTTCAGAAAGCGTGTAGGGATGGTCAAAGCGGGCCCAGCCTGTCTGCTGCTGTCCTGCATAGGGTTGTGTGGCTTGGTCCTGCACTCCTGGATTTGTGTTCTGCTTTATTTCACACATGTGGAATACTGGCCTGACACTCAAGACATTCCCTGGGTAAACTTCTGTGTCCTGGCTGCTCTGCTGCTTGGTAAAGAATTACTTTTCTTTTAAAAAAATATGTGATTTTCTATTACAGTGCGTTATTGAAATGGAAAACTTAAATTGCACATGCATCTTGTTATAATTAACAATCCAAAACTAAACAAAATACTTCTAAAAACTACTAATGGAGATTTGGTTCCAACTTTTCTTGTTTTGGCTGAAAGACTTTTCTTGCTTTTCAGTTTTCAATTTGCTTCTCAATTTGGGAGAAATGTTCACATACCACTGTTTAATTTCCATGGGAATTCTAATGACCATTCCAGCAAGTGCAGGTAATTTGAAGCCTGGTCAGAAAAGCCTACCAACAGCTCGGCAACAAAAACAACTAGTCGCTTTCAGTATTAGTTATGAATAATTATGTAACATAGTTAACTATTATCACCATATCATTATATCAAGCTTATGCAATTATTTATATTATTATATCAAACTGTTCTTATTATTTTTTATCAACAAATGTACGTATATACAGCAATTTTTAACACTTTAGTATACAAATATTTGAAGGTTTATTGAGCAAATTTGTTATTTCAAAAGNCAAATTTGTTATTTCAATAGTATTAAAGTTGTTTGCCTCGTTATCCAAGACAACTTCAAAACATTGGTGATTCTGAATCTAGATTTTTCCGCAATTAATTAACCTGAACGTCCCAATGTTTTGCTTTCATTGCTCTTATTTCTTACTTTGTATCCTTCTTTTTACATTTTTTAAGCTGTTGAAACGTTCATGACCACAAATCTCCAAATCAGCCATGTGCGGGTGTCGGCTGCCGGCATCATAGCCGTGGGGTATCTCATTCTGCATCTGCCCGAGAACTGGGATGAGAACACTTTACGCTGGATCGGCAAACTCTGGCACGGAAACTGGCGGGAGGAGAGTTTGGTCGAGGAGAACCTGATGGACACTGTGGGAGCAGTGAGAGTAAAGGCCAAACCGGCTATAGTGGCATTAAGCTGAGAGATATTGTGAATGTTTTCATTGTGATTGTTTTATGGCGGTTTTGTGCCATTTAAAAGAAAAACATCAGCTTATTTGTCAGGCTGCCTCAGTAGATGTTGACTTGTTAAAGCTATCAAAACACTCGTCTTTGGCTTGTATGTGTGTTCATTCCACTGTGTGTATGTAACACTTCACTTAAATGCAGAATAAATATAGTTTGTGATGTGCACACCATGCTTAAAAGGAAAACTAACGAACATATGAAAATGTCTCACTAAAATCGAAATTGCAACTACAGTACAGCACTCCCGTCGCTAGATGGCAGTCCATCGGATTCCATTGTATTATGCATTTCACCGCTGAAGTTTCGAACAGGAAACGTAGTGTGTGTTGTGAGGCGCCTGTTGAGGGAAGCATGGCCCTGAACGGAGGTGAAGTATTTAAATAGACTAACATTTCGCGTATCTCCAACTGCGGAATGTGATCTTTATGATTCTCGATGATCTTTGACTATTTAGCTCGCGCCATTGCAGTTGCACGTGCACCCGTGCTAAACAAAACAGGCTAACAGGTTAAGCGCTTCATGCGGCGTTTGAATAGGCTCTGTAATACATTTCCATCTCGTCTAGAAACTGTCTAACCTTAAGTGAAAAGCTCAGTTTTAAAAATTGAAACGTTTCTATGTGATGAGCGCGCGTGCGTGAGGCGGGTGACGTTTTACCGGTAACTCGTGGCACGTTCTGTCTCGTGAGTAGATGATGAAGATTGGGAGCCTCCGACCGAGGCAGAGATGAAGGTGATCCAGGCCCGTCGGGAGCGGCAAGACAAAATCAGCAAACTGATGGGAGACTATCTGCTGAAGGGCTATAAGATGCTGAGCGAGTGTTGTGAACTTTGTGAGGTGAGTCAAGACGTGATAGAGACGTCACAGACGTCATAACAACACAAACATAAAAACACGTCCACTCACTCTGTGTGTACAGTACATACATATATACATGTGTGTGCGTGTACGTAAATGTTTTACATACAGAGATTTATATATTCACGAATATGATATTTTGTGTTGTATACATTATGTTCATTATATACAGTATATTTTGTAGGAAAAAATAACATTTAAAAACTATTACAGTGGGACCTTGACCTAAGCGTTTCATTCGTTAGTTGCATGATTGTTAGTTGCATGGACTATAGTTGCATATACAATGTAGATTGTATAGAACATTAAAGTCAGAACATTAGAACATTAAATTCAGTCTATTGGATTAGTTTTAAAATGTACACAATGTGTTTGTACCAAATTAAAAAGTAATGGATGTAATAAAATGCCATTCATCTGTTCCACTTCTTTTTTTTTTTTTTTATAAATAAAATTGTCCTAAAAAAAACAATTAACTTAACCATAATAGAATAGATGTACAAAAGACTTGACATAGCATTGATATCTGAAAAGGTTTCATACAATGTAAATATCTTGGAGATGATGTTGGTGGAGTCAAGAACATTTTTAAACAACTCTGTCTGCCGTTTAAAACTTAGGCGGTGACTCCTGATTTAAAGTCCTGCAGATCAGTTAATTTTTTCAAATTTTCACGACTTTGAAGATACATTTACAAGACAGTTGTCTAAAAAGCACAAATCATGTAAAAAAAAAAAAAACAAGCACCACAAGTCTCAGGGTTTTCTTGTGTCTCGCCTATGCTTGTAGGTCAAAATGTAGTTCCACTGTTAAATGACCCACACGGAGCTTCTCTGTTGTTTCTCCTGCACTTTTACAGACAATTCTGCTGCAAGATAAGCAGAAGAAGAATTACTGCGTGGCTTGTCAAGAGCTGGACTCGGACATTGACAAGGACAACCCTGGTGCGTTCTAAAACGGCTTACGTTTCTGTGATATTTATTAGAGATGTCCCTGACTTGAGATTCAGATTAGGAATTGTATCAAATCAATATTTAACGACTGATCTTGTTTCTCCGTTAACTTCTCTTCATTGTCTTTCAGCTTTAAACGCCCAAGCAGCTTTGTCACAAGTGCGAGAGCGCCAGCTCGCAACACAGCTCTTCCCTGAAGCCATCGGAGCTTCTTCCACCGAGCCCCCCGCCTCCGTCTCGGGCCAGCCTAGGCCAGAGCACTGCGAGGGGGCCGCGTCTGGGCTGAGAGGACCACCACCTCCAGTACAGCCCACTCTCGTTGCTGTCCCCGCTGGCAGCTCCAACTTTGTGCCACCATCCAACCCTGCCCTCCAGTCTTCTCCTTCGGGGTCCCTGAGCAACACCCTCCAACACCACCCGGCCTTGTCGAGCGCAGAAGAAGCAGTATTAAACAAACTCAGATGGGCCACGCAGGAGCTCCATCACTCCATCTCAGTGGAGGCAAGCGTCCAGCTCTGCAATCTGATCCGAGGCTGTGCTGAATCCCTGCGTAGCTTGAAAGAACTTCAGCTGTCCTAAGACTGAATCTAACCATATTTACACATGCATAAAGAAATGCAAACAGCACTAATATATTTAGTAACATACTGGAAAGATGGTTTAGTTGTTCGGGAGCAGCATAGTATGTTTCTATGTTGTGTGTTGAAATACAATGCTTGAGCTGCAAAGGCTGATGTGTATGATTGTCATGAGAACGGCATATCAGTCATATAAACAATTAAGTAAATGTCAAATTTTACATATTAGCAGAAAACAAAGCTACAAAATTAGCTTTATNACCTATATATTATAATATGTATAGCATAAATATTATAGAATATAACATTACATTCAGTCTATTGGGTCAGTTTTAAATTGTACATAAACGTATTTAAAATGTGAACCAGAGACACATCTAATCATGTCAAATCTTACATGGTGGCAGAAAACGACATGATACAAAAAGGCAGTGTATAATCAAGAATGAGATGGTACAGTTGAATAAATGTATAGTATAGAATATAATATAATGCGATGAATTATTCAATTTTTACATGTCTTTTTTAAATTGTATGTATATTTAACATTAGAGACACATTTGAACTCAAATTCTAAACTTAAAGATAATAGAAGACAGTTAACCTTCAGAAGACTGCTCGCAATCTTGTTGCTGAGTGTGAGAAACCACGGCCCCGTGCGGTCATACTGAGACGAGTTGTAGTGGGCGAGGTCTCCCGACAAAACAAAAGAAAACGTTAAACGAGAACAAAGAGCGTCACTTTCATCTCATGTCAAGACCTTCACTACAAGTTGAGAGTACGTAATCTTCAGTTCTAGACTACTCCAGCTGGAGCGTTACGTTTAGGCATCACTTTAACCGGAACCCGGAAATGTGAACAATCTTTTTTTCAAATTTCTCGACACGAAAATACACTTACACGGGATTCAATTTCCTTCTATTTGGTTGGCGTTAACTTTACTTCCTTGCAAGTACGAATGCAAAGTGTCAAGTGAACATTTGTTTTGAACGTATTTCAGTTTAAGACAGTTCGTCCAAGTGAGGTCGCACGTTTCTGTTCTTAAACGAGTAGTTTAATCACTGGTTGTTTTTTAAAAGCTGACAAAGTGGAGTGGAAATGAACGGGTTTCAGTCCGGTCCGGTGGACTGTCCTGGAAGAAGCGCGTGCTCCGTTGAAGGTCTTCCGCCGTTACCCAAAGGATTAAGTGGCATCCTCAACTCCAGCGGCGGCTCGTGGAGGGACATCGAGAAGGTTTATAGCAAGAGGACGCGGATCCAGGCGGACATCACCAAGTCCCGAGTCAGCGAAGGCCTCTACCGCAGCAAACCGGCGAGTCTTGACGCAGCACTCGCCACATTGCGCAAGGACATGGTCAGTGTGTGTGTGGCGCGCCCGCCGCCTCGATCAATAACACTTGTGATTTATTGCTTCTGATTTCGAAAAAATGCAGCGTTCGGGTGAGTTAAAATACGACAAGTCCAGAGGAGGCTGTAAAGTTCTGATATCTTTAAGACACATTTTTTCCACGTTTCAAACTTTATATTTAATAAAGTTTATAAACTTATATAATGCATTAAATCAATTAAATATACAGTATGTGTAGCTATCCTTTTGGCTATTAATAATTTTACACACACATACAAGCATACATTTTTTAATAGAATAGAATAGTATATACAATGTTGTATTCATTTTAGCTAGTTTTGATTTGCCTAGAATGTTTTTATGCGTTTAGTTTTGATTTCATTCTCAGTATATTTTATCTCGTTTCTGATCAGTGATCTGTTGTTTAGGTGGGACTTCGGCAGCTGGACATGTCGCTACTTTGCCAGTTGTGGTCTCTGCACGAGTCCATCCAGGAATATAAGGGGGCTTTCCAGGACATTTCCTCGTCTTTGTGCGAGAGCTCATTCAACACAGAAAACGGCTTCTCTGAAGATGAGGAGGATGAAGAGGAACATGAAGCAGAACGCAAAGAGCCGTTGTTATCTCTCAAACAGGCCACTTGGAATTCCAGGGATCAGTGGATAAAAGATTCTTTCCATATTCCCATCTAAAATACCACATTTTGTTGTTCACTGTTCATTGTTTTTGGAACTCTTAGCAGGTTGGATTTAAATAGGAATATGCTGTGGACACACCGGATGAAGACCGGGAGGAAGAGGATGTTGTTGTCAGGAATGTTCTGGAAGTTTTCATCTACAAACATTGACTGTTTCTGGCCATATTAGTCATGTTTTGCTTAGTTACTTTCGCTTTATTCACTATGTCTGTGTTGAATCACTTTTTTATCACACTTTATAAAGTAAGCATATTTTTAACCGGATCTATGGTGATCTAAAACTGGTTTTGTAGCAACTATAAACTAATAAAAAGTGTACAAGTTCATAATTGTTCTCCAAACACATCACTTGATTGTTCTGAGGTTATGAAGTATTTGATGAAAACAATCAACCTTTACACTATTACACACTATTACACCAGCCATTAGATGTCACATAATTTCTTCTTTCTGTTGTTAGCCAATTTGAGTTTAACACATCTTGTAATGAAACTCCCAGTAATTTTGCTCTATTGATTGAGTTTGTATTTGATATAAAATGGCTGTAGAAGGACTTCTCTAATTACCTTGCATGTATAAACAAATCAAGATCGTTGTGAGCTTATTAGGCAAAGGTTCTAGCCTGCGGGATCCGGTGCAGCACAAGCCCAGACACAAACCAGGCTTTACTGAAAACTATTTACTTCTCTGATTTAATTACAATCTCACAAACCATGGAGTTTTGGGTGAAGGTGATTCATGCACTTTTTGTGTGTGCATACATACATCACACATTTTTGTAAATTATTTGTAAGTACATATAAAATGTCATACACACCTTTTAGAAAACAAATTTTAGTTTACAATAATTTTGGGTGCGAATAAATATTTTATGAATGATTATTTTATTATTTTATTATAATAATACTTAACAGGCAGACATTGCTTTTTCTGTAGTAATGCAGTGCCAATAATGTCAGCGCAAAATATCAAACAAACACAACAAAGAAATCAAACAATAACAATACAAATAAAGAATATTAAAAAAAAAAAAATGTATGTAAATGTGTTGGATTTCAGTGGAATATTATACCCTTTATTAAACAGTCTACCATGGGAAAATCTGAACTAAACACTTTCATCTGGTGTTCAGACTCCGTAATTCACAGAATCTGCAGGTATACGACACAGAACAAAGCAAGTATTGAGCTGTGAGCAGTTATGTCAGAAGCTCCATCTTTCTCTTGACTTGGTGAAACACTCCCACTGTACTTTCCACATTACTGACTCGTTCCCCAAGGAAACCAGTCCTCATCAGCACATATTTGGTAGAACTGACTGATGGAACGATTGGGCAGCCAGTTACCAGCAAACACCAGGGAGTGGCTCTTCATCACAAGTTCCTCTATGTTTCTAAAAATAAAACACAGATGCACAAGATATTGTTACATCCTTTCAAGATTGTTACTTTTTAGTGTGCGCGTTGTGGACCTTAACAGGTCCTTGCGTGTTCAAAATTCAGCCCAAGACTTAGATGCTAATGAAGCAAATGTTTTATTACAAAGAAATTTAAGTACAAGCTGGTTGAACGAGACCAAGAATACAGCGCTGGGAAGCACAGAGTTCGGTTCCTTTCTCTGGACTTCGTCGAGCTTCGGTCCGTGGAGCTTAAATACGTTTTCTGGACACACCTAATGTCAGATTTTACTTTCCTTCCATTTATCTTTCGGTTGTTAGGCATAGTCTGTTTTCAATTAGTCCTTTTGATTTGTTGACACATCTCTTGTTATTCAATTTCAACATGTGACAATTACATTTTCTCTTAATGATAATCAAATTCTGCACTAATGAGGGTTATGTGGCAGATCGCATCTTTCCTGACCTCGTCTCGTAATCACTGACTTCACAACATCCAAACTTTTAAGAACAAAGTTAGAGTATATGATCTTCACTTTAGCTGATTAATGTATACAATGAATATAAAGCTATATTAAACAAAACTCC
>SOMO01000008.1:922991-936416 GCA_028128575.1 Paedocypris carbunculus | reverse complement strand
AATACAATTAGTAACATTTAATGTGAGATATTTCATGAACTCTTTAGAATTGTTTTGTCTTGGCCTCGTGCAACCTTTCGATATGCTTTGCTCCTTGTCTAAGTTAGAAAAACTACCTCAGTCCCTGATTCTGGAAGAAAAAAGAAAGAAAAAAAAAATATATATATATTTTAAAAACCAAAAGATTAGGTAATATTCTTAAGGTCATCTGCTAAAACACAATACTTCATTGAAAAACGTGAGCAGCTGTTGATAAACACGCAGAGTCCTGTACTTTAGGTATAAATGGAGTTCCCCGCTTGTGCCAAAATCACCCCAGACATGTGACCTCAGCTTCCTCCAATTCTTATTAAGACGAGTCCCTGACTGAGGTAAACAATGGACTTAAATCTGAACAATACTTTAACAAAGGTTGTGTTTACATTTAGGAAACATGGTAGATGGACTATCCACACTTGGTTGAATTCATTTTCATTTGTTTTCTCCTTAAGCAGCTGAAATAACGTGCTGCGAGGATTCATTAGAACTTATCTAGATTTACGCAATTCTTGCGCCATAATAAACAGAAAGGATTTATAGTTCTTGTAAAGTTATAGAATTTCCAATCTCAATATGTATAAAAAGTATTTTAACTGGATACAACTCATAGTAATACAGGATACAACTGGAAACATAAATGGCTGCTCAAGACTTTTATTGTCATTAAGTATTTAATACAGGGGTGGCCCACTAGTCAGAGAGTAAGAGCCACTTTTTTCTGTGTTACTGCAAAGAGCCACATCATACACATGGGCACACATAAGCAAAATCCCATTCTTTAATCTATGCACGCACGCACACACACACACAGACCTCTGCTCAGCCAGATGTAATGAAAATAACCACACCAACATAATGATATTAGTTATTTTTTAACAGTTAACATTTTGTGCATATTTGACTCATGTCATGTGAAAGCTCCTGAAGAGCCGCATGGAAATAGTTAAAAAGCCGCATGAGGCTCAAGATTCACGGATTGGCTAGCCCTGATTTAATATGTTAAGCAACTGAGCAGATGCATTGGTCTTATTATAAAGTCCAAATCAATGGTGATTAAAGTCAAAATTAAACTCAGTGGTTGATTCTTTTACAGGCAGCCGGACAAACTGAGAGTTGTGTGGACTAGGAGAAACAGACGAATCTGCTCAAAGGTAAATCTGAAGTGTACAGAAAACGAAACCTTATGACACAGAGCTTTCCCACTCAGTTTCTGCACTTCCTCTCCAGCTTCATTCATGGCAGCCAGACATCAAATATCCCTACCGTGGAATGGTGGTCTGGCCTGTACCGGAGAACGTGGACATCACCGTCACGCTCTTCAGGGTTGGACTAATTTTTCATCCTAATAATGAGTAGAATACATTATTGTTACGTATAGTAATTTTTTTTCTCTACATTTTTAACATATACTTGTTTGCTCAACAGGATCCGCATGCAGATGAGTTTGAAGACAAAGACTGGACATTTATTATTGAGAATGTGAGTACGGGTTAATTTCTCAGTGCATTTATTTATTAAGCAACATATTTTTGCCATGTCAACAGGAGACGGCAAAGGGCAATCGGAAGGTGTTGGCGTCTGTGGATTTGAACATGAAGAAATTTGCCAGTGCCACACACTCGCAGACAGACCTGACTCTCAGAATGAAGCCACTGTCGGTCAAGGTTGTGGAGGCGACCTTGAAGCTCTCCTTGTCCTGTGTGTTCCTAAAGGATGGGAAAGCTACGTGAGTCCAGTCTATACTTTTCCAGTTGATCTAAATGTCCAGTAGTTGTAAAGAATCTACTTTTTGTACCTATGCTACAGAATTCTGTAAATAAAAATTTTTCTGTAAATTAAATAAAAATACCTTTCACATTTTTGACTGCTGATGCTTCACCTCTGTAGAGACGAGGACATGCAGAGTCTTGCCAGTCTAATGAGTGTGAAGCCAACAGACATCGGGAACCTGGATGACTTCAATGAGAGTGATGAAGAGGGGGACAAGAGATCGAGCACTGGAGTTTGTTTAGGTTCTACGGTTACAGGTAATGAATAATTTTATTAAGATTAACTTATCAATTTAACACAAGCACATGATAGCATTCAATTATTCTCTTATTTATACGTAGTAACTTTATCTGGTAACTTGTAGTCTTCTTCTTTTTTTTTTTTTTTTAGATATTTTGAGTTCACTTTAGAGCTTTTTTCACTCCATTTCTCATTACTAGCACCCAAACTCACTTCCCAACTCACTCCCAAGAAAAAAAACCTACATCTATAAAAAGCTCTTCAGCAATAGGTACTTATTCTAACTTTTTTATGCATTTAGCAGACACTTTTATCCTCAACCACTCATTACGCAGCTTTCTGTGGGAATCGAACCCATGACCTTTGATGTTGCTCAACACCTTGCTCAACTGATGCATCTATTCAAAATTTTAATCACGCTTTGTTATTCACGCTTTGTTGCATCTCAAATAATATTTTCATAATGAAGAAACGTGTTTTTTTCTGTACTTTATTTACCTTTCATATTTAAAACCCTGATTTCTAGTATTTTTTCCAATTTTCTTTGAATCTGTCTTAAGTCTTTCATTTGCTTCTTTTCCTTTGTTCCCTCATTCCTCAGTCACTTGTAAGGAACGTCCTGGTGGTTCTTCAAATTTGCCACCACGGTCAGTCTTACCTCCTTCTCTCTTCCCCACTTCTGCACCCTCACCGGGTCGGTCCAGACCTCCGCGTCCACCACCCATTGTCCCGGCCAAACCTCAGCCTCTCACAGAGCTAAACAGTGGTTTGCTTCCTCCAGCATTGCCAAAAATATTTCACCCATCACCTGGTTCAGGTATCAGACCAGATCCGAGGGCCATTCTAAGACCTAGAATAAATCTAGCTGCATGAATTTGCATACGTGCGACTGTGAATTTCCATGTTTGCCAAACCTATGCTTTACACTCGGCATTTTAGTGTTTTACTGTATTTCTGTGATATTGTGTCTAGTTCCTGTGCCTTTTTCGAGAAGACTGTCAGGTTCTGATGGTCCTTCTGATGGTCATGTGGTCCCAGACTATCCTCCGGTAATAGCTTCTCTTTCTTCTGCCGATCCCTTCTTCTCTTCTTCTCACTCGCCCCCGCCTGTGCCTCAGAAAGGTAGAGACTTTTGCACACAATGTTTAGTCCGTTTAACAACTTCAAAACTAGTTTATCGGGGAGATGAATCAACTAAACGTGCAGTTAAAAAATAATGTTGAAATAAAATACTGCACAAAATAAATTTTAGCACAAAAAATATGTGTGTCAATTTTTTAACAACAGCAACAACAACAACATCGCAATTAGTCCTAAATGTAACTGGTGTAAACTATGGTGATCGCATATGTGGGCCAGAACATGATTTACGTTTAATCAATTTCCCTTAAATTTTAGATTACAATAATTTATATTGGCTGTAGTGGATTGTTTTGTTTTTTATTGGCAATATTTTTTTAGACATGCATCACGTACATTATTATTGATAATTTTTATTAGGGATTTTCTCATTGTTAAAAATGTCAATCGATGAAAAAAGTGATTTTTGAAAAGTGAAAAACAAGATTTAAAACTAGATCTTTTTTCTGCCTCTTGTGCCCATCTCAGTTTCTTTTGGAGCACCACGTGCCAATGTTTTTAAACCCAAGATTGTCTCTGGTACTCGTCCAGTGTCTCCCATTCCTCGCCCAGTGTCTCCCATTCCTGTTCCCATTCTGGACCCCCAAACCCCTTCTTTCTCTTTCTCTGACATGGTCAGATCTGAGCAAGGTACTGAGAAATACTGATGCTCTATCTCTCGTTTAGCTGTGTTTGTGTTGTTTGTATGTATTTAGAAAATGTATTTGGTTTAGTGTTCAAATATTTGCATAGTTTTTCCTCAGACTGAAATTAATCAATATATTAAACAATATGAAGGTTGATTATTTTTCCTCTTGTAACTGAAAGCTACTTTTGCTTGTATTTTTCTCAAACTTTCTCTTTCACAGTGTCTGCACAGCAAAACGAGAAGGTTGCTATTTCTACATCTCCATTCTTCAATGTTCCTCTAAATGAACCTGTCCCTCCCATTCCTTTGCTGAGCAAACCAGATCTTGATGCCTTGTGTGAATCTTCTTCCTCTTCTAAATCCAACCCTAAGTCACCTCTACTTTCATCCCGCCTCTTTTACCCAACAAGCAAAAGCAACTCCGTTTCCTTTATCCCAGTAACTCAGTCTTCTACCCTGACTCTTTCTCTGTCCACGACTGCCACACTCCCTTCTGCTCCCTGCTGTTCACCTCAGTTCTCTACACTGTCAGGTACACATGGTGCAAAAACAGTAAATGTGATGGATCTGTGTTGCTTTCATTTTAAATGTAGTCTTATATTTATACATAAAACAATAAAAAAAGAGCTGATAATATTACAAAAAAAGCCAATTATGGGTGATATGAAATAGGTCCTACTGTGTAGGATTTGCAAATTCACTCTGTGCTTGCACGGGTGTCTTCTGTTTCTCTGGTTTCCTCCCACAGTCCAAAAACATGCAGGAGAATTGGGATTTGAAAATTGTCCACAGCGGTGAGATTGTGAATTTGTGTGTCTCCTGCTATGATTGGTTGGCCACCAACTTTAGTTGTGAGACCGCCTTCAGGCCCAGAGTTGGCACGGTGGCGCAGTGGTTAGCGCTGCTGCCTCACAGCAAGATGGTTCCGTTTGACACTTGAGGTGTGAGTTCAAGGCCGGCCGGGGCCGTTCTGTGTGGAGTTTGCATGTTCTCCCCGTGCTTGCGTGGGTTTCCTCCGGGTTCTCCGGTTTCCTCCCACAGTCCAAAAACATGCGTTTCAGGCGAATTGGAATTGGAAAATTGACCACATAGGTATGAGTGAGTGTGTGAATGTGTTTGTCTGTGTGTCCCGCTCTGCGAATGGTTGGCCACCAATCCAGAGTGTGTATCCTGCCTCCGGCCCTAAGACGCTGAGATAGGCGCCAGCTCCCCGCGACCCTGTAAAGGATGAAGCGGTAGAAGATGACTGACTGACTATATACATTATTCACAGACAAATATTGACGATTGTTTTACAGTGTCCCCCAGGGAGCTCATCACTCTCACAGAAGAAGACACAAATCCCTTTACAGAAGGTGATTCTATCTTCTTTTTTTCCCAACGTGAAAAACATCTTTTTCTGAAATATTCAAGCCAAAAATGTCTGTTGGTTTGACAGATATACTTGAGGAATCCAGGAATATTAGACTGGATGTTGGACAAAAGCAGCATTGCTCCCCTCAGAATGTCTGCAGCATCAGCACCACAAATGATGAACAAACACCTTCCTCTCTTTCTCTCAAAAACACCAGCAATCAGCATAATATTGAGACTGAAAATAATGGATCTGTCAACAGGTGAGTTCATACAAATAACAATCTATGCTTATACAGCCTAAAGACATCATTCAAGTGTCATGGAAAGTTGTGAATGTTTTAAAAAGTGAACGCTTCAAAGCTGTGTTTGGTGCTAATTAGAAAGAAAGAGGAGTTATACCCACATGCTTGGGATGTATGCTTGAGAATATCCCAGATGCATTCTGTGTGTGCACTGTAATATGCAATATTTATCCTACTTCTCTATCATGTACTTGTTGAACTTCTTACTTTTTAAGAAAACCAGCTACATAAACGCAGAATTCTGCTTTCAGGCTTGACTAAATGCATTTGTCATGTCTCTGTATTACATGCATCATACATGACTTGAGTTATGTATGGAGAGCAGCATCCATGTGCTTATTTGTCTGACCTCAACCCTTCAATTGGCCATCTGTTCTGCTTTATGTCCACTAACATTGCCGTGATTCGAGCCGATGCAAAATGTGGAGCTTTTTTGTCACCTTTGACACCAAGTGTCTCTGTCCTCCAGTTTTGGCCCTGGTAACAAGTCGTCTGTAGATCCATCTGGAAAACAATCTTTGGAAAGCATGAGATCTGAAGAAACAGACTTTGGGACCGTCCCTCCCCCCCATCCATTCTCTGGTCAAGAGTTAAGTTTGACAGCATCAGAGGTTTCTGAATCCACTCACACGCAGGAGGTTGAAGACAACAAACGGCAAGAGTTTATTGTTGAGAAACCAGAGCTGGCTGAGGAAGAGCCAGACTTTAAAGCAGATGATTATGATAGAGTAATCACAAACTCTCAGTCACGTAAAGATGTGATTGTGAGTAAATCTCCCAATGCAGATCCATTTGATTCACAGAAGTCTGATAAAACCGAGAATGAACAACCTTCGATGGTTCAATCAGGAGAGTCTGTGTTGAAGGACGAACCATCTATTCAGACATTTGGTGATGTGCTTTGTGCAGACTTTAACAAGTCAGATGAGGATAAGATTCTCAAAAAAATGGCCTCTCTTATGGTTGCTCCAGTAGTGGAAGACAACACAATATCCACCTCAGAACCTCCACCGCAAGAATCTGATTTACTCAAAGAGGTAAAAACTCCATCGTTGCTTGAAGAAGTCCCGGAATGTGAAGTCAGTATTCGGCCAACAGAAAATCATGTGGATCATCTTTCAAACATTATGCTGGTTGAAGAAAGGTGAGTATTTAAGCTTTATCTAAGCAAAACACGATATAACCTCCCTTGGACTTGAAACTGAGGCCAGAATTCTTCAAAGGCCTTTTAGTTGTTTCCCAGTCAACGCTATAATACAGTCAACGCATAGAAGTTTTCCTTCCTACTATGAATGTTTTTCTCTTTACCTTTACAGTCCTTGCGAAAAAAAAATGCCTTTCAGTCAAGACCTTTCTCCATCTACCGAAAGACCTAAAACTGAAACAATAAAGACTGCTACTGTAAAGATCTCACATGTTCCCCAACACATGCCTTCCATCGCATCCCCGGAGACCATTGGCCTTAAGGATACCTCCAAACTAATTCCAAAAGTCACTGAGTCAGCCAAACCACAGATGAATGGAAGTGAATCAGTCATGGCCGAATTAACTCTGAAAGGTGTGGAGGAGCTCTCGATTACAAAAGCAGAAGTCCCCATCTGGACTGTGTTGGAAGACAAGGTGAAAGGTCGAGAGAGTCATGCAAGAGATACTAGAATCGTGTCTTTCAAGCAAAATGCCGAAACAAGTCGTGCTGAAACATTGACGAAACATTTGGAGGAAGTGGGGTAAGATTCAAAACAGAGGATGATCATAAATTGCCAAAATTATCTAAGAATTGAGAATTGATTTTCATTCTTGCAAAGCTTGAACCTGTTTTCTCCAAACTTCGCAGTGAAGCCGAAGGTGTTGACGCAACCCAAGATGCTAAAAATGTTCAACCCATTGAGCCACAATCTCGACCCATCCTTATGGAAGCAAAAGTCAGCTTACCAGTTCATGCGAAGCCTCCACTTCCTGTGTTCTCGCCAGCTGTCGATGCGTTACAAAAAGAGAACGAGACGTCACAACATTTGGATGATGTTTGTCTTTTAAAGCCCAAACTGCCTCTGGATGCAGAGTCTGAAGAGAAGTCAAAGAATAAGGTTGAGGAGACTTTCTTATGGGCTACAGTAGAAGAGAAAACATTTGAGACACAAAGTAATGATGAAAACGTTGAGAAGGTACCAGAGAAGGAGGTTCAGGATGATGGGTAAGTGAATCTCACAGCATGAAGATTCTAAAGTTAGGGGAGTTTTTGAATTGCACATGGTCCAAACTGTATAGTCTTTTTTAACCTTTGAACTTTGTGGATTAAAAACTGTTTTTCACATCTCAGAACAAATCACTTGGATCAACCACAGGAAACACTAGACTTTATGCTGGAAGAACTAGAGGTGTTTCCTGTTCAGAACAAAACAGTTACACTGGAAAGAAAAACCGAAGTTTTAATCCACACATCAGAAGATGTAAACGATCTGAAAATTCTTCAAACGGACGAGACAACTCAAAGACAGGCGGAGGAAGTGCTTTGTTCGGAATCTGATGTGCTTGAGGTTGAAGAATTTCATTTACGAGCGAACCTAAAGATCGAAGATGTCAGTGTAGGGACTGAAGTTGAGCTTGATGGACTCCAGCCAGAGGAGAAAACATCTACAGAAGACAAATGCTCCGCTTTAGAATCAACAGATGTTTCCATTGGACTTATTAGAGGGATTTTTGGAGTTTTGTACAAAGGGTAAGTGTGTGCAGGTAATGCGGTTTGGATCTTCCACTGGAGCTTGCGCATGGCTTTAATTGTCCCTGACATGCTGCAGGGTTTTCATTATTATAAAAGCTTATATAATGGCTCAAGGTTTGCATCAGCAGTTGGGTGTCATGTGGTGATGAGACGAATGTTCTAGCATGGCTAATTATAAATAGCTTGCTTTTAATTCAAAGAACATCTCAAATAGTCTCCAAATCATTATTTTTTTAGCAGTTCTTTTTTGGAACACAAATCATCTTTGTGGTTAATGTTTTCTCATTGGAGCCAAAAGGTTGCATTTAATTGAAATAAAAATATGTTCATACGTAATTTGTTTTGTGTTCCAAAAAAGGTCCTATATGCTCAGGAACTTCACTAGCACGTTAGCCCATAAATAGTGGCTGAAGATTGTGTCTCAAAGAGTGTGAAACCATGGTTTATGATTCAGTGCAATTATGTAATTGAAATATCCTCATTCTGTAGTTACGAGACCATGGCATCTATACTACAGCAGCAAAGTCCGACAGAAATACACGATCAGGTTGATCCAAACCTGAACAGTCAAGAGGGATCTGTGGAAGAACTTCTCCCACCTGAGGCTTTTTGTGACAACCAAAGTGAACTTTCAAACAATGAGCTGCAGGAATCCCTAACCAGAGATTTATTTCCTAGCAGTCAGTTAGAGATTGATACTCAGACCTGCGCTGAGCCTACTGGAATGAGTCTGGTTGAATGCTTGAAGCTTGCTGCCATGGAAACCCAGGATGGATCTAGGAATTTAAAGTTGCAAGATCAAGAATTCACCAGTGTACCAAACCCAGAAATCCACAAGTACCAAGTTGAAGAAGAACTAGAAAACCACACAAGAGCTGAGGAGGAATATAACCAAGAAAATGTTGCTAGCAAAAGCCTGTTTTTAAACATAGAGGACAACGAAAAACCATGTGTATCTACAGACATCGCTAAGAATGTTGGGGAAGACTTTAATTCTGAAGCAATAAACTGTCAAAATCTAGAGGAAATTCAAATAAGCAGAAGCACAGAACTTCATTTTGCTGAAATGGACGCAGACAATGTGGATTCTGGCAACAAAGAAGGAGCAGATTTAAGGCCTTTGGCTTCATCGGAGGGTTCACAAGAGGAGCTGGAGTTTGAACTAGGTCAGGAAGACTTAGGGACAGTGTGGCTCGCTGAACTATATATGGATGGAGGGTAAGTGCACGGGGCTTCTTCTCGGACTGGACTGCTGCATTTCACAACCTTTTTTACAATGGGCAGCTTGATTTTGCAGCATTTTTTCCTTGGTGAACATTGTGGCCATTGTATTAACTGTTTGACTTTTCACCGAAGAGATTTGAACTCCTGATGCTAAAATACATACGAAATGCATTTAAAGAGTTTTCGTACAAAATTGTGTGACTTTGAAAGCGATGGTGTTACGTTACATGGGCATGTAACAATGTGGATAACGAGGATGCTGTAACTAACTCGATTGGTTAAAAGTAATGATTTGTTTGCTGCTAGTAGGGCATGTTACATATTTTCAATGTTGAGGCTTCAGGGATTTGTTGCTTGCAGCTTCTTTCGATATTGTGTGCACCTTGATTACTAAACTGGTACCATTCAACAAATTTATATCATGTTGTGATGTCCCCATCTCTCACAGACCAAGTGAGCCCTCAGCATCTTCACCGACAAGCGATATCCCCGTCTCACATCCACAGGATTCAGTCCTATCTTCTTCTACATTACACAATATCACGACTTTGGAAACAATTTCTAATCCTACTTGTGAAGTAACACCAAGTCAAAAAACAAGCAGCGAGTCTCTCCAATTAATTCAAAATGCCGGTAAATTCGTGGTGCTTCAAGAAAGCCACAAACAGGGAGCAACTTCAAATGGAACCACAGAGAAAGCAGCTCCAAATTTCATAGACAATCTCAAGGATGTTGAGATAAAACCACATGATTTGTCAAAAGGAAAAGCCTGTAGAGTAAACACACACAACGAGACAGAAGAGTATAGCGACTATCTCATGACTGGTGAAACAGTCCATCCAGTCTGCTTTATCGCCCCTTCCGTAAACAAAAACGAAGAGGAGCATTGTCAAGATGTGAAAATCTCTTCTCAAAGCTCAGTAATTTCTTGTCCTTTTCCTTCACCCAACATTGAACGACATTATGGGCCTTCAACGTCAGCTTTTGCAAGGGATGATGCCAGTTTAGATGAGAAGGTTTTGCTTGCAAAAATACGCGCAATGGCAGAGGAGGAGACGCTACAGACGTCAGGTCCGGTTTCCCGAACGAAGAGACGTCTGATCCCTTGTAAATCTGATTTTGAACTTCCGCCCACTCCTCCCCTGCAAACCAAATCCAGCAGTAAAACACCCAGTGATGAGACACTGCCGAGCACAGATCAGACTGCCATCTATGACTCAGAAGTGACACTTGCAGTTGGAACTGCATCGTCTGTGATTACTAGCATCCACACAACTAGTGACACACGTCGCCTCCATGCCACTGATAAAAATGTTCTCTCTAAAGATGTCAAGCAAAACGCCTTGCTGGAAAACAGCACGAGTGGCTGTGGTTCACCAGCTACGATTCCAGAGAACTTAGAACCAGACATAAACCCTGAGAAAACAGAATTGTAAGTTTGAGTGCCGCGTGACTACATTAAAATGGCTAAAATATTATTTGCATGTCTGTAAAGTAATGGTGCTCTTGCTTTGAAAATGTTTTGTGCCAACTATAGAAGTAATAGTGTGTTTAACCGTATTGTTTTTCCTGGCAGGTCTGATCAAGACCAACCAAAGGAGATTTGTGATACTATAGAAAGTGAGATGCTACCTAGCAGCATGGCGAATAATGGACAGACCGCTGTAGACGTGTCTCATGTGATTGTGCCTCTGATACGTGGTAAAAAGAAACTTATTCCACCTCCGATGGACCTAAAAGCAGCAAAGGCACTGGATGACATATCAATAAAAGATGCTTCAGCGGTTTCCACGTGTACTGTGAGTGGAGTCTGTAAAACGTCACATCACAAACGGTTTAGTTACTAGTTTTTCTTTCTGTTTTTAACCCAACAGCATTCCAGTCCACTGCCCAGTCCAGGTCTGGTGACGTCCAGTCATGCTTTGCTGGAGTGGTGTCAAGAAATCACAAAGAATTACAGAGGGGTGAAGGTCACAAACTTTAGCACGTCGTGGCGTAACGGCCTGGCTTTCTGTGCCATCTTACACCACTTTCATCCCGATAAAATGTGAGTTTCTATACGCATACATACATACAGTATATAAAAAGACAGATCATATAAATCATAACCATATATCCTTATATCTTATTAGATGTATTTTAATAAACATTTAATAAACATTTAGCTGTTAATGCATTTTTAATAAACATTTACGTACTTTTTATTTTTCGTTTACATATTATTTTTACATGTTATCAAGTTACTAGATAATTATCAAGATACTAATAAACCACAAATATCAATCTCAAATAAAATATGTTACATTTGTTGCATGTGTTGGCTTATAGGTATACCATGTAATCAAGTCCCAAATAGTAATAACAACAATTTTTTACAATTAACAATAACTTTTTAAATAATAACATGGTTACTGCTCACTTTCCTACAAAACAATATTTTACTTGATTAATGTTTTGTTTTCCAGTAATTTTGATTCACTGGAGCGTCATAACATAAAGCAAAACAACAAAACTGTGAGTATAAGTATTTTTAAACACTAAAAACTTGAAACCTGTCATTCAGAATAAAGTCCTTTAAAATGTGTTAGTTTACTCTGTCCTGTATTGTTCGCTGCCAGGCATTTGACATCTTTGAATCTCTGGGAATCTCTCGTCTACTGGAGCCAACAGACATGGTTCTTCTGTCTGTTCCCGACCGGCTGATCATCATGACGTACTTATGTCAAATCCGTGCACATTTCACCGGACAGGAGCTGAGTGTCCTACAGATAGAACAGAACAACAGTCAGTCCAGCTACACGCTTGCCGACACAAGCAAAGGCTCGGATATGGAGGTAGCAACTAAATTCTGCGTGGACAGGATCCAGGCTGGAGCTTTGTCAGGAGATTCACTGGTAGAAGACAGAAGTGATACTAGGACCAATGGGACTAATGGCAGTCTTGCTGCTCCACCGCGGTTAAAACGTGTATGTAAGGATGCTGAAGGAAGTGTACCGATGCCAGTGGCTCCACCACGGCCAAATGCCACAGCATCCAGATCCGCCTTTGGGCATCTTCGTGACGCAGACCTCCTGAAGAAACAGAGGTCTCGGGTGATTAGTGAATCCATAGATGAGCTTGATTCCAAGGAACAACCTAAGAAGGTAAAACTTGTTCTGTAGGACTCTTGGTTAATAAGTTGGCTTGAACAAAAACTGGCAGATGAAAATATTTTTTTCCTGCAAAATATCAGTCGGCTTCAGATGCTCCAGGCGAGGGAACGAACGGCTCTGCTACTGATAGAGAAATTGCAAAAATAGGTACAATTTATATTCCCATTGAATATATTAATTACATTTGAACTTAACTTTTAGTAAAGTAATTTTTAAATGTTTATTTACAGAGAGCCATGAAGATTGCCAAGATGTTCAAACTGCAGTATTGGGAAAAATGGTCAGTGTTGTTTAATGTTCTATAGGCATTTTTAGAAAGTGTTCATAAAAAAACTACCAAAGAGGCCTGAGACCCGCAAACCTAAGGAAATTGTATTAATAATATTGTCTTAATATTAATAGTAATATTTCTAACATCAATAGCGTCAAGATTTTGAGTTTTTGTCCTTATTTTCATTGATTCCACTGATTGATTCCATTGATTCAATTCTGTCATTTCTTCTTTGTTGTCTTTTTGTGTCATTGTGTTTTAATGTTTTGTGCTGTTTTATGAGTCTTTGTCTTTTTTTTTTCATCTTTCTCTTTATGTCTTGTTTTTCCACTCTTGGCTTGTCTTTTTCTTCCCTTCCCCTTTCTTGCCATTTCTGTTCTCTCTCATTTTGTTTTACATATGTGTTCCTGCTGTGTTTCCTGTTGTCTTCCTGTGGTACTTCCTGGCCAGTGTCTGCAGGACACCAACCAGTATGTGCTGAGCGAACTTCATGCCCTCGAGACCGAACAGAAGCACGTGGACAGAAGAGCGGCCTTTGTGGAAAAAAAGCTGAGAAAACTAATGGAGACAGGTAAAAAAAAAAA
>SOMO01000008.1:878622-898985 GCA_028128575.1 Paedocypris carbunculus | reverse complement strand
AGTGGGTAACACTGTCACCTCACAAACGAGAAGGTTTTGTTTTTGAGTCTAGGTGCAAGTTTGAGGCCGACTGGGGTTTTTCCTGTGCTTGTGGGTTTCTTCCAGTTTCCACCCACAGTCCAAAAACATAATTGAATGTGGTGAACATGGTTGAAATTTAGGTGCATTTGGCCACGCGTGTGTGGTGGTGAAGCCTGGGTGTAACAGGACGCTGGCGCATTTGCCCGCTGCTATTCTGCTGGGCAATTGGTGTGTTGTCTTCTTCTGAAAAGTGACCTTGAGGGTCTCTAGAGGCGGCAAATACATTTAATTATCATTGTTTATATGTTTGTGAAAAAATTAGTATGTGCCTTGTACTTTTTACATGGTTGTTTTCCCTCCCAGTTTACCTACTTGGCTTCCATTATGCTTTATTAATAAACTGAATTTGAGGAACGAGCTGCATTTGATGAAGTGTATTTATCATTGCTTTTTTTCTCCCAGGAAAAGTCCACGGCTCCCTGGCGAGAGCCGGAAAAGTCCGCGGACAAACCCCCAAGGTTGGTAAGGGTTTTTTTTTTTTTTTGAGTTGTCGCCAAAAATCAATATCACCCTGTTTTGTTCAGGTGGACAAGCAGGAGAAGAAAAAGAAAAAGACCGGCAGAGCAAAAAGAAGGATCCAGTACAACCGTCGATTTGTCAATGTTGTGCCAACGTTTGGGAAAAAGAAGGGACCAAATGCCAACTCCTAATGAAATCGGTGTTAAACCGCATTGATAAACGGCAGTTGATCTGTTCAAACTGTGAAACTGCAGATGAAGGTATTTAATAATAAAATCAAATGAAAAGCAGGCCGATTCTCACAATCATTTCAATAAAGCACAGAACAGAAACTGGATGTGCAGGAGGTCAAAAACGCATCCCAGACTATTTCCATCTCGGGTCTTCTTTCCTCGATGCTTTTCCCACGGGGTCGGTCAGGACCACAACTCCCCAGGCAGCCAAACCTGGAGAAAAGCGTCAGATGGAATAAAATCCACAGCTGATTGACCGGAAGTGACTGGTAGAATCTCACCTGTTGCGAAAACAATCTGTGCAATCGTGCCCATTGACGTGGGGCCGCCAGAGCGCATTATTTTGCGGGCTTGCAGGTAGACGTAGCCCCCCGCGCCGATCAGACCCCCGCCCGAGAGAACGCGACAGCTCCAGCAGTCACCGAAGAGCTGTTTCCGCTCAGGAACCGGACGGGATTGTTCTGGATCTGGCGTCGGATCGGTCATCATCAGAAAAAGTTGAGTCCGCAATTTCTCTAGTTATGACTATAAGTTAACAACACCGTTTATACACTGAGAACTTTGGTAACATTTTGCAAGCTTACAACAAACGTTACTCGGTTTGAACTTGCACAGAACGTGACCTTAAACACCGGAAGTGCTTCTCGTTTCGGAGCTGGTTTAAGGTAAATCGTCGCTGCGCATTTATTGCGCAGTGATGTTTTCAAACGTAAATTGTATTTTTTTAAGTTAGTTTCGTTATTTGTGATCCTTTTTTTTTTTTTTTTTTTTTACAATATNTGGAGTGACGCCCTAATTATCCGTTCAGGTATTTACAGAAATGTCCAGCTCTTCCAACAAAAATTATTTCTTTCCACGTGCGACGTTGTCGTTGGTTTCTGCAGCCTCTTTCAGGATCTGCAACATGAGAGCATTTCTCCTCCGCGTCTCATCCATTCGAACAGGATTTGATTCAGGTAGATTCTGGAGAAACAGAAAATAAAACTAAGAAGAGTACACTAACTGTATATAAACTCGTTTAATTTTTCTCCTGTCACTGCCTGAGTGATAATTAAGTTATGTAGCAGTGTTTCCGTGTTGACTTTCACCGCTTTTCAAAAACATAGTTAATAATACTTTTAATATCGTTATTATGTTTTTGTCTATCTATATATATATAATTTACCTTTAACAACTCTTTCTTCTTTTCTTCTTCTGGTGAAATTACAACCCACATTCCATAGCCAGCTCCTACAACACCGACCACCGCGATCGAGGTCAAAATCGTCCTTGCGCTGCTCATGTCGTGTGACGACAAGGGGAAGCCGAAACACAAGAAATGACTTAAGAGAGCACCAGTTTCACGCGATTATAGCATTATACTTCTCCGAAAAGCCACCATAGCGATCGCCGCGGCGCAATGCATTGTGGTAGTTCATTATTCAACATTTATTAACCGGTTACTGCCAGGTACAGCAAATCAGAATAACTGCAGATTTCATAACGAACCACTGTATTTTAACTTAAACAAATTAATTATTGGGTAATATTTTCCCAACTAATTAATTAAATTAAGATAAACACTTGTGTTGTGCTCACTATGTCAGACATTATATTAACAATGGGTAATTTAATGGCATTATAATCAATTAATCAATCAATTATATAGCTTGTTTTCCTTTTTTTGCTTATTTACGTATGTTGCGGACATTCTTTTTGTGTGTTACTATTTTGTTTTTTAAATGATTGACTAAGCGTCGGTGGAAGTTTCGCTTTCTCGCCACAAGGTGGCGAAAATTATCTACAGTATATCGCTACTTTGATCTCGTCGTGGTCAAGCAAGTTTAGCCGTGTCTCTTTCGCCGCCTGGTGGCGCTAATAGTCTACACATTATACCGCGTCTCTGTCCATCGGAGTCTCCAGTCAGTTTGAGTAGGTGTGTAAAAAGTGCATTAGTGCTGATAATGTGTGTCAGAGGGGAAAATGGATGGATCTGACTGAAAGAGTCAGAGGTCTTCACGAAGCCCTACAGACATCAAGTTATATATGCCAGAAATGAAAAAGTTATCCTTTATGGCAAAACTCAAGTGACAGGCTTTTGCCTATAACAATTCTTTTCTTTTTCTCAAGGGGCCCATTAGAAACAAATAGATGCCCACCCTTTCTGTAGCAAAAATAACTTCATGCGAAATATCAACTTTGTGTTATGTATTGTGTTGTGTTATTTTGTATATAGTATTTTGTCATTCCTTTTGACTGACTTTGATTATTGATTTACATTTAATAGCTTGTGATAATTTAAAGATGAACATTTGTATAGGGGCGGGCATGGTGGCGCAGTGGTTAGCGTTCTGTGTGGAGTTTGCATGTTCTCCCTGTGCTCGCGTTGGTTTCCTCCGGGTTCTCCGGTTTCCCCGACAGTCCAAAAAAAAAACATGCGTTTCAGGCGAATTGGAATTGGAAAATTGACCACATAGGTATGAGTGAGTGTGTGAATGTGTTTGTCTGTGTGTCCCGCTCTGCGAATGGTTGGCCACCAATCCAGAGTGTGTATCCTGCCTCCGGCCCTAAAACGCTGAGATAGGCGCCAGCTCCCCGCAACCCTGTAAAGGATGAAGCGGTAGAAGATGACTGATTGACAATTTGTATAATTGTAATTGTAATAATATATACTTTCATTTATATTTATATCATTAAATAAACACATCTTCTGTGCAAACATGGACATAGACATTTATTTATTTGTTTTTAAGTTGTATGTTACATAGTTTTGTCAAATATGAAAGAAGACTTTTAGTTATGTAATTCGGTTTAATGTGTGCACTGTTTATCCATCCACAACTTCAATAACTTTTCGTTGATTCTGTAAATTAGATATAACGTTAATAAATACTATTTTGGTCATTTTGCATGAGCAACTTAACAATCACCATCTTGAGAAAAGGAAGCAACTTCTTGATTTATAAAATATTGAAAACGTGCAAATTCATAACAAAGAGTCAACTGACGGATTAGTTGTCAGCTTTTAATTTACGATGCACGCATGTTTACATACACATACAAATAATTCAAGTCGCCCTAATGACAAAAACGTGTGATGTTCTCTGGTGCTGCATTATAGCTGGAATATTTAATGGTTTCCTGCCTCTCGCACCCCCTTCAAATCTCTCCTTCTATAATGACACCTCTCACGCCAGCATCTCCTCTCTGATTGCTACAGTAACGCTCGCAGAGGCCTGCTCCTGTTGCCATGACACCCGTTTTTTCCCGAAGGTGCACCGCTGATCATTGAAGGAAGTATTCGTGTGTGTGTGTGTGTAGGTTCACGTCCTTCATCGAAAATCGCTTATTGGTTATAGGCGTCTTGTACATTTTAAAGCGATCATAGTTTGCCTTCATGTTTGAGAAACTGACCACAGACGCGAGCACACAGACACATACACTCTCTCTCTCTCACACACACACACACACACACACCCACACACGATGCATTTTAATGTTATTTACAGCGTTTAAAACTCCTCGACACCTGTGTGAGGTGCCTCAGCATGGCTTCCGGTCTGAATGCTAATCACGGTTGTGATGGCAATGGGAATGAGAGTCTAGTACTGGCAGACCTCGATGGAATTTCAAATACTAATTCACACTCAGAATTTGCGTATGTGCCATTGCACATAAGTCATCCGAGGAAACGGGAATTGCCTGTTTCTGGGGCTTTTGTAAATGGATGCGTAAATAGAAAATGTACAAAAACATGTGATCATTTTGCAGACATGCAGAATGAACGTCAGAAATTTTGAAAATGTGTTTTAGTGGATTTTATTGGCTTTAAAAATCCACTTGGTCATAAACTAGAAGTATAATGTTTTATCACACAAGTATGTTTGAATGTGTTTGATTAGCGATGATCTGTGCTTTTATTATGTATTTAGACGTCAGGCATAAAACGTAAAAGTCTTGGTTCCAACATCTACACACTCTTTGACCCTCCTCTATCATTTAGTCGTTTATTCTACGTTTTCTTGACAACAGATTACTTCAGAGTTTTTAAAGGTGTTGCTGGATTTGTCTCTCATGCATTATTCATGTTTTCCCTCGGCTTCTTTAATGTCCTGTCTTTCTTTTCATCATGTTATGGAAATGGCTCTTCTAGTTTAATAGAGGTGTTCCCTTTTTTTCCCCGGAGACCAGGTTTCCTGAACATCAGACCAACTGTTGATATGAGGTTTCAGAAAAGTCAAATCTTTTGATGCTAATGCTCAGATTTGAATTAAGAAACCACAGAGCGATCATGCAATTGTTGTTGTCTGGCTCTGTGTGTATGTGGTTGTATGTGAGCATGTCTGCAGCTCACTCATGTTTCAAACTTATCAATTGTAACCAGTTTCCATAGCAACATCTCTCAGAGGTGGAGAGAGAGAGAGGAAGATGGAAGAGAAACGAACCGCCTTGGAGTGAACGTGTTTGCAGGCGACTCTCTCCATGTGCGGCAGACAAACTCTCATCATCATCGTCATTATTTAATGTGTTTCATAATCAGAACTATTAACAAACATTTTAGCCTTTAGATGATTTGCAGCCATTTTTTATTTAATGTGTTACATTTACATGTCCTTTTAGTGAAATAAAGGCTTTTAAAACTGGTTAATGGATGTAAAGGTTGACGTGGAAGAGAGAGAGCGAAAGAGATAGCTAGAGAGACAGAGAGAGAGAGAGAGAAAGAGGGACCCTGACATCAGGAATTTCATTCTTTGTGTTTCCATAGCAACCAAACTGTTAGCCTCTTATTGACTCCGAAGCACTTACACGCTTTCTGTCTCTCTCCCTTTCATTATCACTCTCTCACATTTCTTTAGCTTGAATCGGTTTTTCACAAGACTCATAAGAATGGGCTCGCTCGTTTTTATCTTTTGGAACTTTTTTCTTCTTGCCTTGAGGTGTACTTTTTTAAAGATTTATTCTTCAACTATGTGCGTTTGTGTGTGTCTGTGTGTGTGTGTGTGTGTGTGTGTACAAATTGTAGAGAGAGAATTCACAAACTCATATTTAATAAAATGAATAGATGAAGAATCCGCTGCATTTTCTAGAATATTGAAAACCAGAATTCAACCAGAATCACAAAGCCTCAGAAACCTGGAGCTATTTGCCTTCTTTTTGCAGAAATATTGAGTTCCTTATGTAATATGTAAAGTTAACAGCACTGTGTATACACACACACACCTATTTATGTATCTATATACAGTATAGTGTATATACCGGTATATTTATATATACCCATGTATATGTATATATCTAAACACTCATAAAATGAAAGAAGCTGCACATTTCCTTCAGCAACAGTTTTATTGGAATTTCTGGAATTGCTTTTGGAGATTAAATAACATATTATATCGTATTCGACTGAATACACACAATAAACTGCCCAAAAGTGCTGTAGCGTATAATGAGCCATGTAGAAAAGACACTGTCATGCAGCTATTCTTAAACGCAGATCCTGCATGTGTAAGGAATCACAAAAAGACATTCAGTCCTGATGCTTTCATCGGACCCTCTCTCGGCCCACACGACTGCACAGACAGCGATTGTCCAAGGTATATTCACATTTCTGGGGGACACGAGATGGCAAGAAGACGATAAGTTCAAAAACAGACAGGCATCAGTAACCGCATTTCAGCAGTGTGTGTGTGTGTGTGGAAAGGATTGCACTTATACTGTCTGATGAAGCTGTTCTATCTAGAATTAACCACTTCATCCACAAAGCCCCTACTACACTTAAGTATCAATAAGTATTAATCTTGTTTAGCAGAGTGAAGAACACGGCACAAGACTTGGATGAAGCAAAACAATGTTCTGAACCTGTCTTCCCGGAACGTTCCGGATGGCCTGAAGGTTTTCCTGCAAAGCTGAAGCCAGTTTTTAGGTGAGATGTCATTGCTGTTGTCACGATAACATCATCCTCGGTGGCGTCATATCGTCATTGATGGATGTTTCCATCACCAGCACTGGTGTCTCCATCATCCGCATCACGGCCCGCAGCATCTGACTGTCGCATCCGCATCAGCCCACTCAACACGCACCAGACTTCCTCCGTTTGCTACACTTCATCTGTTGGCTCTTCCAAAGTGCTTGTGTGATTCGTCACAGTCTTTCAAGTGTTTGGTGGTCCGAAGAGGCCTGTTTTTTAAATCTCACCGGCCTGGCTCGTCCCACTTGGCAGTGTCGATCGTTCACCATCACTGCAGCCTGTGACGAATGAACCCGGATTGTTGCTTTCCAGTGAAAGTTCCTCAGACGTGATGCTGCTCCAACAGTTTTTCCGGCTCTTGATTAGTATTAATCTCATTGGTCGATTTGCTTGGTAACGCGGGTAAACATCACCATCCCATTCGACATATAAATGTCTTGTGCGGCTGTCTTATTGATAAGGACAGTGATAGTGACGACAGCACCCTGACTGAACTGCAAACGTTTGTTTGATCCATTATTATATTGCGCCTCTACATACGGAGTAAACGTAAAGGCACCTACGCCACGAATACTGAATAGCAAATACACAGCGGTAACTAAATACTCCGATATATGTTTATCCACAAAAAATGTAGTTTTAAAGTCATGGCATCGAAACGTCCACAGTCTTGTGTAAATGGTAGATAACACATTCTGCATGTGTGTGTGCAGACATTACGAACGGCTCGTTGCTATGAGCAGCAGAAACCCTCAGCAGCCCTTGAGAAATTAAATGGCGGTTAAAACCTCCACGCCGCCTGAGCCTGTTATTCACCTGCGCTATTGCACTCGTGTTCTTTTGGTCAACCTCTCTGCTTGTTTTTAAATGGCAGTGATGAGGCAGCGTCATATTGATGTGTTTAAATGCCTCCTTTAAACGAGTTTTTCTACTGTCTGTCATCCATCTCCACCCAGATGTTCTGAGTGGGAATGGACTGGAGTCTGAGTTGAAGAGGTCTGGGGATGAGAGAGAAGCCAGCGAGGCCATTGAGTCTTTATGATGAGCGTTCAGTACGTCGATTCTCTTCTTCCTTTCCTTCCACTGTCCTCTTTCTGTCACGCAACAGCTTAGAAGCTGACCAGAGCGTACACCATACTGAAAGAGAAGCAGCAGGCAAAAGCCAAAGTCTTAAAATTATCACAATAAAAAAATTTCATGTGAGCTTCATGTGATATGTAAGGGTAAAAACTATAAGAATATACATTTTTTAAAAATGTCTAAATTTGGTTTCTGCAAATAAAACAATATATGATCTAATGTATTTCCCAAGTAATACTAAGTAGTTCTGTGTGTGTGTGTGTGTGTGTGTGTGTGTGTGTGTGTGTGTGTGTGTGTGTGTGTGTGTGTGTGTAGGTGTGTGTGTTGGTGTATGTGTGTGTGCGTGTGTCTGTGCGCGTGCGTGCGTGTGTGTGTGTGTGTTATACTGTATATATCTGTTCTGTATTTTTGTATATGTAAATATATATGTATGTGTGTATATATTGTATTTTTCAGAAGCCTAGTCTAATTTAAAAATAAATATTTATTTATTGAAATAAACATATTTTATACCCTACTAAAAGCATTGGATATTATTTTCATTATTTTGAATTATATAAATAAAATATTTCATATGTATGCAGTATATGTATTTACACGTGAACAGTATGAATAAGTATACAGTATATTTTCAATGTATGCGCACACATTCTTTATGTTGGTTTTATTGTTGAAAGCCAGGAGATTTAAATGCCACAACCTTATGCTAATAGGATTAAGCATCTTATATTCTAATCCTAGAAATATGAATTAGCAATGCGCTTGTCCTAAGGGGATTCATTCATAAAATCGGTCAGACATTGAGTTTGTGAAGGCTTTACCTGTACAGATAGTAAAAGAAGGAGAGAAGGTAGAAGCCGAGCTTGCACCACGACTCTTTTTGGCAGTAGTTTAAAATGTCTGCATTCATCACACTAACAGGATCATACATGACCTCAGATCCATCAGCAGGACGGTGGAAAAACCTGAAAGTTTAATACAAATAGGGTTTAGCTCACAGAAGGACATCATTTGGACTCAATTATGGCTGTTGTACCTCCAGAGGTGGTAGAGAAGCAGGGGAATGTTGAGGCCCAGAGTCACCCACTCGCCCGCACACATAAACATCAGACAGAACAGTCCGTGAATGGAATATTCTGGAACCACCAGCTGAAAAAAAGGAGTGTCTTGTTATATCCACACATACGGACTACGGACTACAAACATATACACGTCTTTACTTTACAAATATTTAGTTGATGAGATGAAATCAGATAAAAATTTCATATGGGTTTTATGACAATTCATAATAAATTTTAAATATACGTCTGTATTAAAACTGTTATTATTATACACATATCTTATGAATACATGTTATTATTATTATTATTATTAATATTATTATACTAAATAAACATATCCGTATATGAAGTAGATTGAAATACAACTCTGATCAACTTGCGTGAATTGAAACACAAAGAAAAATAAATTAATGAAAAAATATCTGTCGTCTAAAAATAAAAGATGAAGATAACACAAACACACATAGAAGGATACATTAATTAGTCGCAATCATACATACCATATTTATATATTTGCAGTATATGTATATAAGTACAAAACTACTTTAGTTTAAATCATGGTATTTTTTTTTCAATTCTTAAATGCTTATCCTCTCACTCACCCTCCGGAGCAGGTTGCAGATTCTCTCAATGTTTAATATTCTTTCTCTCTGTGGGCAAAAATAGAAGAAAACCAAGCAAACAAAGAGGAGCTTTTAGCCAAACGCTTTGACATTTTGTAACTGTGCAGCTCGCATGTGCGTCCCTCTGAATTCTGTGCCGCACAGTTGGGTCGTGTTGTGTGCTGCTGAGCGCTTGATGCTGTGGTAAAGAAAATCGTAATCCAACAAAGACTTACCGCTCTGGTGGGGTTGCTCTGATCGATGGGGTTTTTGAAGTCTGTGCGCAGCTCATCAAATGCAATAATCTAAAAAAAAAGGAATCTGTATTACTCGAGCATGGCTGCTGTGTAATTTGTGGGTGAAACAGGATGATGAATGATCTGTCTATATCTTATCTACAAACTCTGGTTCTCAAACATCACAGCCCTGAGCTAAGCGTTCCTCATCATCCGTTCCCCTCTATAGATCCATATCTCCTGTCGGCCCTCTGGTTTCTCTTCTGTAAACAGATGCAGTTGCCATGGTGACAGAATAAGCCCCTAAGCGGGCGGCTGGTTACTATAGGAGTGGGTTCGTGATCTTATTGGCTGGGAGAAAAACAAAGAATTGGGGGAGAACAAAATTACAGTTTGATAAGCATTCTCAATAACATGCTTCTCGTGGACAGGCACTCACACAGACTCTCATCCTCCCCCACTTCCAGTCTCCATGCTCCGCTTCTCTCACATACATTTACAGACACTCGCACCAAATGAGTCATGTTTAGAATCTCACCCACTCCTGTCATTAGTCAATGCTCAGTCATTTCAAGTCTGTTTCTTAATGGCCCTTTCAACATCTTATGCTTCGGGTCTGCCGTCTAAAAACATCTTGACTTCATGTCGGGGTTCGAGGCTTCGTCTGTGAGATTCTGGCTGTTTCTGGGGAGCTGTGTTTGTACACCGCTGCTTTTGTGTGAATGTCGTCTTGTGTAAAAGGAATACAGATGATGCTGAGGTCTCCGGTGGCGTCTGTGCAAATTTCATTTTGTACTTTCACAGAGGGAGAGCTGGCGGAGAAAAAAAACCCAGCCGAGTTCAAATGAGCTGCTGACCTTCTCAACTTCTGTCTCGCCCAAAACCGAGATATATTTAAACTAGTTTAGTCTGATTATGGCACAATTTTCAAAGAAGAGAAAAAATGGATACATTTTTTCTGATATTTGTATATACACGTGTAAACACACACACACACACGCATGTATAATTTATTATTTATTTATTTAGAGAGACGATGCACCTATTTAATTTTTATGTTAATTAAATATTATTTTATATAGTATTTATCATATTATATTCAATATAAAATGTATGTTATATTTAATAAGTTAGTGTACATGTATATTAAAGATAAAGTTAAGTACTGTAACAATATTTTCTTCACTAAAATCATATACATGCACAACAAACAAATAAACAAACAACTATCAACTATGAAAAACAACTTTTTAAATTATTTTATATTATTTTAATTATTAAATAATATGGGAATTGGTTTTGGATTTCACAGTTTCTATGTAGTGTTTTAGTGCGACTGCTCCTGTAAGCACAGGTAGACTCACACCTCCTGCCTTCATTTTCCTTTTCTTTTGTTTCGATCGCGTTAATCATTAATCATCCATGACTCAGAATGTCTGCTCTAATTATAACTACTGCAATTTATATTCACCTCATGGAAAAGTCCTCTTGTTGAGGGCAGAGGAGACAGCTCGGACAGACAAACGCCAGTCTCTGCGCTCACAGACTGGCACGGACAAACACGTTCACACTCACGCAGTCAGACTCTTGGCAGTGAGATGGATTCCGATGCCAGCTTGAAATGGAAGTGTGATGGCGTTACAGGTGATAGGAACTTCACACACGTTCATGAGCATCAAAGGTGTGCACTCACCTGCCAGATGACGAAGAATATGAGAGCGGCACACAACACGAGTGTTAACATGTAGCAGAAGGCCGCAAAGGTGAAGGCCATGGCTGTGCCAGCCAGCCTGACGGTGAGCTGGGTCGAGAGAGGGCGAAGGGGAGAATTCCCCCGCTCTCTCTCTCTATTTCTAGCTTCTTGGGAACAGTGATGTCCCCTTCGAGGATGTCACCTTTCTCCTTCCCCTCTCCCTCCTTTAAAGCTTGCACTCCAGCTGGGGATAAAGTTTAAAGAGTGTTAGAATGGAATCTTCTGGTCTGGAGCTGCAGATACAGTATGAGTTGTCTGGCTGGTAATCCGCCTCCGCTGGCTGGAGCGTCTTGTAAGGTGTGTAGTGGACTGTGTCTGTGTGTTTGTGTTGATTCTTTCTCTCTGCCTGGGTGCTGTCCATCTAAGATTACTGCCAAAGCTGTTTCCTCCTTTCAGTCTGACTGCCTAGACTCTCCTTGTTCTGTCTCTGTGATTGGCAGAGGGGGTTTGGTATGTATGTGGAGAATCGGCCCCCTCCCCCAGTTTCGAGATTAGCGCCGTGCACAGGGTCCACACACCTTATTTACAGCGGATCAAATTGAAAATATTTCTGTTCACATCATCCGCCACACGAGACAGAAAAAGTCAAACAAGACGGTAATTGAAGTCACAGTTTGGTGATTAATGGCGCCATAAGTCACCTGTACCTCAATCAATAACATGACACATGAGCAGTGAATCGAATTCTCTCACACTGAATCACAATGTTTTTCATAATAAAGGATTATTGATCAGCTTTTATATGTATATAAATATTAGTCTTTATTGACTGATGAATGTATAAATTGTACGTGTACAGAATTACCCGCGTTGACATGATCACAATGTTTTTTTGTGAACTTTACAATTATATTCCATTTTTTATAGCTTAAGTTGCAAAAAAGTATTTTAATGCACGTTTTTTTTTTACCTAATAATTTACTATATATATACATTTACTTAATTGAACTCAAATACATTTTCATCCTCACATCACATGTATTTCAATAAAGGGCAATAACAAAAAAAAATTTACCAGATGATAAAAATACTAATATTTTATAGCAACATAGTTCCATATTCCAAGAGTCACAAGGCAAGTTGAACAACATGGATTAATTTCACATTCCCAGTATATTATACTGACTTCAACTGTGCAAACATGGATGAACAAATACATTTCTATGAGTGTGGAACACTTAACTAAACCGTGTAGTAGAAAACATATGGGATGAGGATGAATTACCTGTGTTCTCTGAAGCAGCAGCAGCATCGCAGGTCCGTCTGTGTCTGTCCTCTCTTCCCTCATTTCCTTTCCATCAATCTGGGTCGACACCATGTCAGAAATCTCTGGTCTGCTTTGGTCCGTGTGCCACAGTCGGTCCCATCACAGTTTCTTATTGGCTGTTTGATGCTTTGTGGCCAGGTGTGTTAAAAGCAGAAAGAAGCAAAACATGCATGTCTTGGTTTTTGTCTCATGCTTTTGATCCTGCACAGCTTTCTAAATTCTGACAGTTTATTGACTCTACGCTCTCTTTTTCTCCCTCTATCTCTCACGCTCTCGTTCCACGGCTGCCTGTCTCAGCTCTTATGACTTCAAGTATTCCCTGCTGGTATTTGATCTCAAAAGCAGGAGGAGAGACCCCCATCTTGCTCACTTCAGTATCTCTGATTAGAATAAATCTCTGGTGAAATTACCTCTGTGTGTGAAGCCCAACTACATTCAACAGTGTCCTCTTCCTCCGTCTCTCTGTTTCTGCCCTGCTTTTCAGCTTACTCTCTCATTCCCACAAGAGATATGAGGGGGCAGAGGGAGCTCCGAGACTCTTCTTCTTCTTGGCTTCCCTTGTTTGTCTCTCACTCTCTCTCTCTCTCTCTCTTTCTCTACCTCCCTCCCTGCCTCCCTCCTTTGCTCTATTAATGCTGTCTCTCACACATCTCCTAATACTTTTTGGGATAAAATGTCTTCACTGTAACTACAAAAGCGAAATCTATGGCTTTATGACTTTGTGAAAAATGTATGGGTTGAGAAAAATCCAGTTTGCTTCTGCGGGTTGTTTTGTACGGTAGTTTTCCAAACATTTTAACAAATTGTGGCCATTTTATATATTTATTGCCCTTTGTGATCACTTGTAAAATAGATGTGATAAATAAATAGACTGACAGGCAAAGATAATCTGATGCTATTAAAGCGACGTAATAGCAAAAACAGACCGAAAGCAGAAATAAAAGCTAAGCCTGAGCACGGGTACCACCTAGTGGATTTTCGAAGACCTGAAACATTTCTTTCTAAAGTGGAGCGTTCTGTTTGATCCAGTATATGAATACACGTGTTTTGATGTGTTGTGTTTGATAAATTACAGCTAAATTTGAAATCGGGGAGTGGAGAATGTTCTTTATCTTTATACAATACTAAGGTAACGGTACTAATACTAACCCGGGTAATGGAGATGTGTAAACCCAAACATGATTGCTACTTTGAGCGGAATGTTGTATTATGCGTATTATACGTATTTAAGTTTACCTTTGTTTTTATAAGGGTGGTTCGATTTTTATCGAGTTTGTCCATTTTTACCATCGCAAAAGCGGTTAGTTTAAATTGTATGATACACTTGAAAATGATTGCTTCTATGTTTGATAAAAAAAAAATCAATCGGGGTATATTGTACATTTCCCTAGAAGGGCTCTCTTCTAAATACTGTACGTACACGTTGAAACACGAGCGGAACCAAAACGACGTCGGTTTATTTTTGACCCGGAAAGTTTAGTGTAAACACGGTAACGTGCGCATTGAGTTAACATATCTAAGACGTACTATAATATCTGAATGGCTGATAAAAGTCAATTATGTTCAATATGGGTCGGATCCGAAACTGGAATATTAAAAGGTAAATGTTTTCGCGAATTATCACAATTCAATGGTTCTAATGAGCTCGCTAAGAGGCTAACTTGGTACACGTGAGTTTTCAGCCAAGCCAACATGGTGCACATTTTATATTTTAACTCGTAAATGTACGTTGTATTTTGTGTCATAAGGGGTGAGCCTGAGCAAAAAGCAGGCTTTTAACTTTTGTGATATCAGCACTTTGACTCGAGACCAAGAGGTTTGTGTGATGGCTTGGGGAGATACAAGTGAGTCCGAGGTGAGGGTCAGAAAGCATGAGAAAAACAAAATGTGTTGACTTTTGTTTAACAAAAGTGCTTGTCTGTAAAGGTGCTGGTGGGATGCGTTAACGGCACAGTGAAAACCTTCAGCACAGAAAAGGGAATCTTCACCGAAATCAGAGAATGTGGAGAGCATTCTCAAGGCAGATTCACCGGCCTAGCCGTCACAGACAGGTGATCACAGACTTGTCTTCCTAATACTCAGTGGTTGAGGTGGTAAAGTCCTATTATGTGTCACCAATTTACCCCTGAAGCCCTCAACCTTCTGTGTTCAGTTCTCTGGTCACGTGCGTGGAGTCGGGATTGCTGAAGGTGTGGAAAGAAGGCAGCGTAGAAGCGGTATGTACATGTAATGACGTTGCTGTTGTGTTTGACAGTTACAATCAAAGGTCAAATCAGTTACAGACACTGAAGATCAAATTCCTCTGTCATTAACACTTCTGATAGGATAATCTGTAGGAAAGAGTATTATATTTAACTTTACGCATCATATGCTGTGAACATCATTTACACATCAACAACAATGACCATAATACGATTTAGTTTAATTCACATTAATTCACAAATAATGGCAATTTTTAACACATTCTTAACGTTTAGGCAGAACAGCATTTATCTTGCGCTGTTTGTGCAGGCGCAGGTCAATGTTGGAAGTGGAATCTGCAGAATGAAGCAAAACCATTCACAGCGTCATCATGTGGCGACCGGAGGAAAGGAGAATCAGCTGAAAGTGTGGGACCTGGAGAGGCCGGATAAACCAATATTCACTGCTAAAAACGTAAGTCTTTATTCATCATATTTTGTCAGGGGGTGTGTTGGAGTCGACTGGTCTTCTTTTCAAATGATGTCATGTTTTTTTTGCTAATTTATTGTGTCTTGAATCCTTTAGGTGGCCCATGATTGGTTAGATATGAGAGTGCCTGTGTGGGTCAGAGATATCGGCTTCATCCAGGATTCTGATAAAATTGTCACGTGTACTGGACACCATCAGGTTTGATTAACCATTAACTTAACTTCTTAACTAAATTGTGAAACGCGTAATTTTATAATATTATTTCAGTCCATTCTTAATGAACATGCCGCTTTTGGTTGAATTGCTGTACATTTACTGGTGCAGTTTTAATACAGTTTGGACAGTTAAAAGTATTTTGAAAATGGTACAATGTTTTGTTTGTTTGCAAAAACTGCTTACATTTTGTAGTTTATTTTTGAAGTTCAATATGTGAAATTTGCAAACTTTTTGTGACATTTCGAGTTGTGGCCTTTATAACTTGTGCGCCAACCTAAATGTCATCCTACTGTTTATTGATTTGTTTTCTCCTGTATCAGGTACATGTGTACGACCCCTCGTCCCCCCAGAAGAGACCGGTGTTGCAGGCTCAGTTTGGCGAGTACCCGCTCACAGCACTCTCACTTCCTGCCTGCCAGGACAAGGTGGTTGTGGGTAATACTCATGGGGAACTTGCCATCCTTGACCTCCGGAAAGGTAAGTGGGAGATGTTTTACTGCTGTTTGAACCAAAAGACCATTATAGAATTGTGTTGTCCTCATATACCCAGGATCTGTGTGTTTGTGTGTGTGTGTGTGTGTGTGTGTGTGTGTTCCTTGGAGTGTTGTGACATCTGACCTGGTTTTGCTTCTCTTCACTCCTGTGTTTTGCCGAAGGTCTTGTGCGTGGGTGTCTTAAGGGTCTCGCTGGTGGAGTCCGGGGGTTGCAGTGTCATCCGTCCCTTCCGTTGGTGGTCTCCTGTGGGTTAGATCGTTTTCTACGAGTTCACAGCCTGGAGGACCGTTCTTTACAACACAAGGTAGCATGATGCTTTTCTCAGGTTCCTTTTGTTTCCTGCTTTCTGATGTGTTCTGCATGTTTGTTTTGCTCTGGTTAATTTGTGTCATTATTAAAGTGCCACCCACTCATTGCCGTGGATGTGTTTTCTCTCCGCAGGTGTATTTGAAGTCACGACTCAATTGCGTGCTGCTCTCCAGCAGGGATCTGGAGGTAGGCATTGCATCAGGGTCGGAGAGATTTCGTTTGATTTTTATGCAACAGACTGGGAGTTTACAAACAGTTTATGGTGTTGTTGAAGTCTTGCACTGACACTGTTTGTGTCTTGTAGTCCTCTAGTTTGGATGATAGTGGGGATGTAGAAGAAGTAAAAGCTGAAGATGATGAGGTTTGGGATTCCATGGAGATGGTGACAGAGAAAACCAAAAAGAGAAGTTGTGAGGAGGAGGAGGAGGAGGAGGAGGAAGAAGAGGAAGCTGTGGTGCCTAAAGCAGATGGGAAAAAGAAGCAAAAACTAACAAAGAAGTGTTAATAAAAAAAAAGACATTTTAGTCATTTTGTTTTTGCTGTTCTACACTACCCGTTTTTAATAAAATTGACATTTTCATGATAGTGGAAAACTTGTTTTTGAAACCTAATGTGTATTTTAGTATGATTTTTTTTTTTTGCTAAAGTATTTATGACTGTCATAAATCACAACCACTAGAATGATCACATTTTAATCTTTTTTATTTTATTTCTGGAAAATTTCAATGTGTTACTTAAATTACTGTCTTGATAATACAATTGGCATAGCTGACAGTTTGGCACAGTTCCCTGCACTTTGTGATAAAAATCAATTAAAGTAACTAGAATAGTTTCACAACACTAACTTGTAGATTTGCAATTCTTTGCGTATAGGATTTAAATTCTGCCACTAATTTGAGATGCACAATTCTGACGGTCGTGTGACTGTTGTAACCTTGTGAATGACGCAGAATAAATAGGTGTGTGTGTGTGTCCCACCAAACACTCAGTCTGACGCATTGCATTATGCACACTTACACACACCCTCCCAAAGCCCACTCCGATAAGATAAGAGACATCAAGCTTTAGACTGGACTTTGTAAATTAGGAAATTAGTAGCTAATAACTGACTTTCTAACACTTTTTTTTATGAAGGGTTTAAGACTTGAAATGTAAAATAAACCAACTAAATGTCTTTAGGCTTTTGTTTCAGCACGTTTAATATGTGACTTCTAACATCAAAATCATGAAAATAAAAAGCGCATTAGCGACAGAGGGTGGTCGGAGAGAACGTGTGTTATTAACCATTAAAGTGGGATTATGTGCAACATTTATGCGTATGCAGTCATTTAGGTCAAAGTGGGTCCCTAAACACTAAGATTTTGTATTAAGTTGGGGCCCGTGGGAACTTGTGGGAGCCTTTGTCAGGGCATCGCAACTTGGATGGCCTTTTTGAGGGATAAAATGGGATTTTGGTGCTGAATTGTATATAATCTCGAGACGCGCTGAGTATTTTTTTGTACAATAAGTGACAAATCTATTCCCTTGCCTTGTGTTAACAATTGAAATTCTTTTACATGTGTATTCTGATGCTCTTTAACCTAACAATGGCAATGATTAACCATCTCACCAAAGTTTTTATTATCCTGTTATAAAGTATTTTTTTTTCATTGTCTGATCAATGTGTAGAGTCCACATTCTTTATCCATCTTCCATTATTGCTGCTTAGAAAGGTAAATCCGCCTTCGCCCGAATCACGCTTGTGGATAAAAGATAACCCTAAATTACGTTGTTCAACATATGTATCCACGCAACGATATAAACTACAATTCCTAATTAAACAACACCATAACACAAAACACTGCTGGGTTTGTTCTAACCTTTAGCGACCCCTAGTGGTTTGTCGTTTTAAGTTCTTCACACAATAATATTTTGCAATTTATTTTTACATGTTCAGATAAATGCATTCACACATGCACTAATTTTTAATGGCGTTCTATACTACATGTTCATGTGCATAAGTTCATGTTGAATTTGGGGGCAGGTCTAAAAAAGTTGTTAAATATTGACAATCTGGGTAATAATTAACTGTTTCAACTCCAAATTACTTTTAAACTGGCCTCTTTCGGCCTGATATAGCACTGCTGACTGAGAGCGCCGCTCTCAAGCTTCTGCTCTCTCTGGGCATGATGAAATTGTTTGCTGTTTTAGATTTCTGTCAGTTTTACTTGCTTTGGGCTGGTTATTCGGCCTGGCACAGGTTATTTTTAGATTATCTGTAATTATATTTAACAACTTTCCGCACACAAGACTCTGAAACCCTGCCTTTCATGGCANATTCACATATGAACTAAGTTTTCCTTTAAATGACGAGTCCATTAGCAGCAATGTACTGTAGAATTGTGAATTTCTTTTCTTTCTCTTGCACAAGTTTGTGTTCGAAAAGTGTCAAATAAGACAATCAGTTTGATCAGTGTATTACGTTGCTTTATTTATTGAAGCGTGGGATTGACGCGGAACGCTTGGAGTCATCCTGTGGGCTTTGCTTTATTGTACAGTGTTCTTCTTCCCGAAGTCTTTCTTAAGTCAAAGTCTAAAGTAAGTTAGACAGATTCCAAGAAACAAGAAAGATCATGATGGAGAATGATTGATATGGCTAACAGGAAGTTTAAAAATGAGCAATTAGACGCGTAAAGAGACATAAATGGCGGAGGGACACACCCTTCGTTGTCAATATCTCAACCTCCATGCACACGAGTGTTGACTGCCCTCGTAAAACGACTTTTATCAAGATCAGCCTTAGCACTTTGGACATGATGTTGACCAATGATGGAGTCTATGGCCTGTCATAAAAATGAGAAAGAAACAAGAGGTCAAAGTCATGAGCTGACAGAGAAACTCTCACATGTCTGTGATAGCAGTCATTAACCCCGAAATGGCTTCCGGAACAATCTATATGGTCTAATTCTATGTGGTTATGTTTCAGGTGACCAATTTGATCCAGGTTTGGAGAATTTCCCTGCAGGCTTGCGAGATAAAAATATGGCAGACCATTTCCTCTTGGTGCTGTCGGTCTGTAACAGCAACTCCATGTGGAAAGGTTTCAGTCTTCCAGTGGAGCTGCTGTTGCGTGCAGATAGTTTCCTTTATCTTCCCGTGGCCTAAGTAAGTGTTTCAATGCTTCAAGAGCGGGTTTTTAACTCGGGTTGTGGGACACAGGGTGATGACCTATGAATTGACAGCCAGTGTTTGCAGACCAGCTGCCTGTCAGTTCTGTAGGCCACTGTCCTGTTGATCCCGCTGGACACACACCAGCGTCGTACGCCAGAAGACGATGTAAATATAAATTTGAATTGTTTAGACTTAAACTGAAATCTATTTCTTGGGAAGCAAATAATACAAAAGGCTTCCGGGTTGATTTCTTGTCAGGTAACTGTAGTTACCTCTTAATAATTAATAAAATATGTTTTTGATTTAAATTATTTGATTGAATTGTATTACTAAAAAAGAATTATATTATTTCTCATTACTAAGAAAAAATAGTTGTGATGTGGCACTACGATGTCTATTATTACAACAGGCTGACGGCTCGTGTGGTCTAGTGCCCACGTTTTATGTGCAGAACATTCCCCTGATTGTGAACCTTTCACATTAAAAATGCACATTTACTTATTCTCTACTGGTAATACTTTTTAATAAAGATTTTCATTTCATTTTTATTTCACTTAAATAAATTGAAAAAACGTTTCTTCTTATGAATGAATTTGTTAGTTTAGTGAAAGAATCCTTTTTAATGAAATATAATGATGAATTATTTTAATAACATTTTTCATGTTTTTGTATAATGTTTGTGCTGTTCCTATATTTCATTTACATGTGAAGCTCATTTTATTTTTAAATATTGGCACGAGATATTGTTACAAGCTTGAAAATAAAGGAGTCACTGATGGAAACTCAACCTCTGCACAGTTATTTCCT
>SOMO01000008.1:852479-878273 GCA_028128575.1 Paedocypris carbunculus | reverse complement strand
CACACACACACACACACACACACACACACACACACACACACACACACACACACACACACACGAATAATGTACAATATGTATATGTATTAAGAATAATTTGTATAATTAAAGTTGTATACAGAAATATTTCATGATCAATCTTCAAATTCAAAGTCAAATTCAGATGTCACATACATATACACACGTGTGGTGTGACATTTAAGGAATACAATTAAATAGAATACACATGAAATACTTTCAAACAATACAATGCATAAAAAAACAGTAAAACAGGCGGTGGGGTGGTAAAGTGTCCAATAAAAAAAACTGAAATACAAAAACAGTACAAATGCAAAATACAACATCTGTAGGCGGGGTGAAAAGCCTCTCAATGAAAAAACTCAACAAAATAAAGTGTCCAATCAAATAAACCTAAAATACAAGACAATACAAATACAAAAAAATGTGTTGTTTTTGTGAGTTTTTATACTTGTTTGTTCTAACGTGTTATTGTGTGAAATCTTTGGATGGTCACATCACGGTGGCACAATAGGCGTCGCTGTTGCAGAGCAGCGAGAACGAACGGTTCAAGACTCAAGTTCGAAACCCGGTCGTGGAGACCTTTTATGTTATGGCGCCTCTGGGTCTTCCGTTTCCTCACACAGTCGGTTCAGGAGAATGTGTGTCCTGTCTACGGTGCCAATCGAGGAAGATGCTCATAATGGGTCCAGCTCCCCGTGACCCAGAAATAGAAAATAGTGTAGAAAATGGTTAGGATACATTTCTTTTTCGTTACATTATGCGCATAAATGAATGAAATAACCAGGTGTGAATAAATATTTCAAAGTGGGTCTCATTTATTAATAGGTTGTGGTACAGTACAATTAGCCTTAAGAATTTCTGAACCGATATTACATAAAAATAAAAGGGAGGGTTGGGACTTTTAGTTTGGAAATTACCTTAGTTTCCGGTCCATAATAAGGCGTCAAAAATGCCTTGGCTAGAGTTCAGCCTTCACGGTTACGCGCAGTAAGCTGAGCTTGCGCTTGGGAACGAGCAGAGGGGCGCGTGTGGGATGTTCGTGGACTCTCAAGCGGATAAAAGCCGTCTGCAGCAGAACAGTCACTGAAAAGTCTGTTAGTCTAGTGATTTAACTAATAAACCATTTAAGCGGCTGGAAGGACCGAGTTATTTCCACGTGCGCGTTTAGTCGTCCGAACCTGATATCGGACTGTTTTGACCAAACCGCTGTTAAACTAACACACCATCAGCGAGTGTGTTGTCACCGTTCAAGTGTTTCATTATTTAAAAAAAAACAAAACTCCGTTTACACACTCAAAAGTTAAAGATGTTTAGTTGGGCGAACAAGGACGGGAAGAAAAAGGACCCCGAACTGTTTCAGACGGTTTCGGACGGATTGAAGCGACTCTACCGGACCAAACTGTTGCCGTTAGAAGACACGTACCGCTTCCACGACTTCCACTCACCGGCTCTGGAAGATGCCGATTTCGACAACAAACCTATGGTACTTTTGGTGGGGCAGTACTCCACTGGGAAAACCACTTTTATTCGACATCTGATGGAGCAGGATTTCCCCGGAATGCGTATAGGCCCCGAGCCGACCACCGATTCATTCATCGCGGTGATGCACGGGGACCAGGAGGGGCTGATACCGGGCAACGCGCTGGTGGTTGACCCCAAGAAACCCTTCAGGAAACTTAACGCGTTTGGAAACGCCTTTTTGAATAGGTGAGATCTTAAATACATTACACTCACGTTTCAATAGACTGTATTCATTTGATAAATGGATTGACCCATTTTTTTCATGCCTGCGAGGAACTTTCCTCGCGATTGCGGTTGTTGAGTGCGGGGCGGTGGCGCAGTGGTGTGGGGTTGGTTACAACCTATTCGTGATTTAATTCAATTTCCCGATATTTCACAACGAGAATTCCAGAAAGACGTGGTGTGTCACAGATGCATGGGATGTGATGAATTCAAAACTCATTTTGTTTTGACACCAGTAACACACAATTTGGCCCATTCAAGCTCTGAACACACACAAATAGCATTCGCGAAAAACTGATGTGTGGTTCATTTTCTCATGATTAATACAGTTTTCCTATTTCAAAAGGCGTTTTTTTCCCCCCAGAATGATGCATCAATACAAATGTGTGGAATTTGTCAGTTCTCTATAAGGCCACCAACGCAGTCTGTACAGATATGCCATTGCAGCAGGCCGAGTTTTGCCCTCAAGCCTTTACTATAACTCGAAACATTTATTAACTTGCACTTTTAACTAGTGACACACTCAACCGATCAGGCTTTGGCTGTGACTTTTTCTTACAAAGATGTTTTTCATAATGCAACTAAAGACATTCCGACAGTGTGTATTATTCACTCCTACTCATTAGTCGCTGGTTGGCCAGAGGGGGCGTCACCTGACCCTGATTTTGACAGCTGCTGAGGCCTTTGAGGGTCTTTTTTAACAAGCTGAGGCCCTCAACAAGGAATGGCACATAGACAGAAGAGCAGGCGTCGGCGGTCACGTTTAAGTACAGTCTAGTTGTCTTTTCCACCTGACCCAAGCCTGCTGATTAGAATGTCTGAGGTTTTCACTCCAAATTTCCCACAATTTAAAGTTTTGTAATTTCAAGGTCAAGTGTAGGACTTTCCCGTCCAGAAGAACGAAACCTTTATTAACTGTCTCACCAAACTGAACCTTGTGCTAGGTGTATATTCACAGGGATCATATCCAGATCACGTTTAAACGCTAACAGGCCTGGACTTGAAGACTACGGTTCATGTGAAGTAAAACGGATAATGGGAGTTACACTGGAACTCGTGCAGGTTGTTTGCATATGTGACTGGAAGGCGAATAGTTAAATATTTCATTTCTTCTCTCACCTTGACTGTTTCATCCATAGATCAAATACACACATGCTTAGTAAGAAGACACAGGGTTTTCATAGTAGTGGGAAACGAGAATAGACATAAAATACAAATGTGCTGGTACAAGCTTGTTTTTTTGAGAACTTTAGTATAAATGTATTGGGAAAATGTAACAATAAAAAATCCTGACTCAAAGTTCCCACTAGTGACTGAACGCAATTTTGGAAAATGATTCTGCACTTTCAGAGGACTGGTTCCTTTTGCTTGTTCTTCTCTTTTTGTATGACCTAAAGTTCCTTTTTTCATTTGTGGTTTATTGCTTTTCAAGCATGCGGGTTTCACCGTCCCAGCAGTTTCACCATGACCTTGTCAGAAGGTTAAAGGAATGTTGGAAGGTGAACTGTGCAGTGAAGATTGTTCCACTGCTGCGTCTGGTGTGAAATCTTGGTATGCAATCACTCAGGTGCCAGGTTTTTGTACATATAACTGTACATGTTTTGTGCGTGTGTTATTCCAAAAGTATTTGGAATACAGCTTTAAATCTCACAAAAGTGTGAATTACTTGTGACCACACACACACACACACACACACACACACACACACACACACACACACACACACACACACACACACACACACACACACACACACACGCGCACACGTGCAGGGTTCAGTGTCTTGCTCAAGGTCCAGGATCCAAATCGGCAACCTTTTGGTCCACTAGGCCACAATTGACCATAATCTAAAATCAAATTTCAGCTACGTCTCTCTAACCCTTATGTATTATGTTTAGTATTTCCAGTATGTGGTGATCACTGTTTTTATAGGAAATAGACAGTTCCAGCTTTGTCTAGATAAACTGGTTATTCTTGCATTTTTTTTTTATGCGCTGCAATTGACAGTTTGATGCTTTGGGGTTTTTTATCTAACATACTTATGTTGAGGTTCTCATGTCAGTGTAAATTCCTTTTTGTAGGTTGTTTGTGTAAAAGTGTCTGAATGTTTAAATGCAAATTCAAAAGGGAAATCAAATAAAGTAAATGTATTGCCAAATAACGCTTCATCAGAAAGATTTGTGATGATTTGTGAAGATTTGGTGTGCCAAAATGCCATGAGTTTGACTCCCTGAAAAACACTGAAATTGTTTTATTGTTGCTTATATAATGTAATGCAACTTGTGTCACTTTAGATAAATGTGAACTTGAAATGCATAAATTAAACTTCATCTAAAATGATCAGAATCCAATTTATTGCCAGGTTCTGTGGTTACAGAGCTAGGAATTTGTCTTGGTGTTAACCAACGAGGCAGCCATCTGCAGCGCCATTTTTATTTTATTTATTTTTTTCCATAAAAAAATGTCTATATATGTGAAACCACTTATGTCTGTATAGTGGCAATATGTCTTTTGTTTTTAGTTGTATGCTATCTGTATCCCTATGTGTTTATGCTGCTATGCTATGCTGTTAACAAGAATTTACCTCGGGGATTAATAAAGTGTATACTTTACACTTTATTAGGGACACCTACCTACCTACCTAAAATCTTTCTTTGTCAGGTTTGTCTGCGCCCAGATGCCTAATCCGGTTCTTGAGAGCATCAGCATCATAGACACACCTGGAATTCTGTCTGGAGAGAAGCAGCGCATCAGTAGAGGTTTGTGGTCCACTTTCCTCACACATCTCCATTTAAACAGAAAAAATCATATTTGGTCTGCTCTTCTTGGAGTTACCACAACCCCGTGTTCTGTGTCCTATATATAACATACAATCTGCACAGACAGCTGTGTGAGATATTCCGCTCAGGCAAAAGAAAGAAGGTTATTCCCGTTGGCTTATGCTTTGCAGCAATGTAAAGAGTATTTTTAGTTCCCCTGTTTACAGTAAGTTCCAACAAACTCGTAAGACTTTTTTTTGTTCCATAGGCCCATTTTCCTGTAGGAAGGAAGGGAGTCAGAAAACCTGTTTAATTCATAGTGACTTCAGTCAAGCTGACTGTCTCATGTGCGGTTATATTTGATCGTCACCCTTTTACGTTTTGTTCCCTCTTCGCGTAAAAAAGAGCTAAGAAAAATACATAATATTTTATACATAAAAATACACATATGCAAAAACAATACAAAACATTCTGCATTAACTTCGGAACGCAATCATCCAGTCCAGACTTGTTTCAACACTGGATTCACAATGGTGCATGCCGGTATGTTGTTTATTTAAGACGAACTAAAGGCAGTGTTGTGTATGAAGGTAAGCGATGTCCTGCTGAGGACGCTTCCTGTGCTTGTCTGTCTGACGTGACGGGTAAGTGTGTGTGGGATGTCCTCCGCTTGCCTTTCCCTCAAGAGCGTGTAACTGTGATCAGTGTGAGTGGCATCTACAGATAACGGTCAGACAAAGACAGAGGACAACTAGGGACAGGAAACAGACATTACCCTAGAACAGAGAGGGCGCGGTGAAACATACTTCTGAGAGGTCGGAGTGAAGAGGGACCATGTTTAAAGATTCACTGGTAATGTTGAGCATGTAACGGCGCATGTGGGTCAGTAGTATGTCAACACGCACAGTGGATTTCCTGTGGCCCTATGTTTGAAATGTTTGAGTATTAAAATTAAATGGCAACAACAAAATCCATATTGTTAAAATGTGCTGTGTTTAGGATGTATTTTTGCCCATTATTTGATATTTTTCAATGTTATCAATTAGGTGCTAATGTCTGTTCGATGCTGTGATTGTGCGGCAGCGGTATAATTTTTTTCTGCACTTTATCAGGAACATGATTTGAATATTTATAAGCAAATGTTTTAACTTTTGTTTCAATATGGTCCTGCTCTCTTTATTGTATTTTTATCTTTTGTACTTTATAACCTAGNTCACAAGCAAAGCATTGAAGTGTTGGTGCTGCTTTAAAATAGTTTGTGAATACTGTGGCGCTAATTTACCATTACGGTAGGGATTCTAGATCTATTTTTACAAAGCGTAGAATGTATTTCAGTTACACATTACTGTTCAGCAAAAAACTTTCTTAATGCAACATATGTCAGTTCATCATTACTTGATGAAATACTATTTGTCAGTAAAAAAAATATATATATAAACGAATAAATTATCCTGCCATCTGCTGCTGGCAGCTAGTGTTATTACTAGATTATTTTTACTGTTTTTCTTTTATTAGTATTATTACCCATTCTAAAAATGCATTATTGAAAGGATTGCAATACGAGTGGGTGACACTATCCAGGTGCGTTGTCTTGCATACTTCACTGTACAGCCTTATCTCATAAGTTGATTATTTAGGTTTTCGTTTCAAAAGGGTGGGTTCTCATTCCTTTCTGATAAGCCACTTTTCTCCCAGAGCTTGGCAGTGCCTGAAGCGGCTCTATAAACACAACTGATGAGTGGAAAAAATAATTTCTCAAGGCTTTGGCAGGTTTATGTCCATGCAAGCGTGTGCTTGAGATCACGCTACATCCTTGTGCTGCACATTGAGCTTCCCTCCATGACTAGGCTAGTCAGGAAGAAGACTATTTAGCTTATCTAGGGCGAGTTAGACGTATATTTAACCGAAATCGCATTACAGTGATTTATTGAACAACTTCTGGCTTTCCTTATATTTCAAACCCACAATGTTGCTAACACCATGATGATTAATATGAGATGAAATGAAGGCTCTTTTCTGTCGTGGGATTTCCTTTTATTATGTACAAAAACAAAAACCTTTGAGTTGCTGGTGAATATGGTGATTTTGCATTTGCGCATTGATGCAAAACTTCCCGCTTAAATGCTGTGTCTTTGCCAGGTGTCACATTTGCTTGGTATTTATTTTAATGATTTTCATTCTTTTGCATAAAAAGGTCCTGACTCCCGACGTTTAATGTCCAAAAAATGTACGTCATAGGCACAAAATATAATATACTGGAAATTATTTTCTGTAAAGTGTTTTTTACCTGAATGCTGCAAAGGTGCTCGAATTGATCAACTGTGATTAAATGGTGACAAAAAAAAATTTTTTACCATTTCTTTTAATATGACTGTCAGTGCATTTGCATAAATATTAGTTTTTAATCTTGTACTGTGTTACTATGTATTGCTATTTTATTATTTTTAATTACACCCAGTATTATCTTATCACAACACGTTTCATAACTCTAAGAACTATTTTATTGCTTCTACAAGACCGTCGTTCTTTTTTAAGGTACATGTAGTTGGAGCTCCTGTCCTATTGTTCAGAACTTCCTCTGCTTTATATTGTTCTCGTAATTGGATGCCAGTGGAACGAAGCACGAGGAAAACCCTTCTAATCTTTATCTAAACATGGCAACTGGGAGTTTATGTCTCCAATATCAAGTGTTTGGGAAGGAAAAGTAATGCATGTAGGAAAATATTCATTATTATTGGGTTATGGCCAATTGTGTCCTGCTCTGTTAGGTAGCGTGTGTGAATATCGCAGCTACAGATGGAAAGTCTGAGCCGGGATTGATAGTAGTATCATTTATGTAACTGATTTCACAAACATGAATACTCGGATTGGAATGACGGCTATTTGGAGATCAAGCCACATGTTTTTCTGAAGCAGAACGTTTGTGCTGTTCTGGCTATTTCTGCACTTTTTTTGCCTCTGGTTTTGTGTAAGTGGTACTTGTGTACCGTCGGCAGTAAATCTTTACGTTATACTGATCTGGTGATGTGAAGATCGAGGGCTGGTACATTTTGTCGCTGGCCCTTTTAAAAAAATCTATTGCTGATTTTTATGACCCTTCTGAACTCCGTTAATAATCGTTCAGAGTTCTGCTGACTTCATATCCGACCTTCTTTCCACGTGACCTTGCTTGAGATTTATCCGCAGTGTTTTTTGTAAACCACTACAAAATGTCAAATATACAATGTACAAAACCTCAACCACATAATTTTCTTGTATTTTTCTGTCAATGAGTGGTTTTGTAGAGTGGGAAATATACTCTACTGAGATAGTTTTACATTTTCTCAATACTTTTTCCTTACAAAAATGCCAATACAATATTATTTCAAATACATATTTACACTGACATTTCAGTATTTAGCAGATGATTTTTTTTTATCAGAAAAGCAAGTTTCTGAAACATCAATTTCCTCTCTTCCTTCAAAACTTCTATTCCTATTGAACCTAATTCTTAACAGCCTTTTCATACTGATATTGAAACCCATCGTGTTTTTAGTTTTCTCTCGTTATTGAAGTTTTTACTCATTGCTTTGCGTCTTCTCCTCAGACAACGTAATGTTTAACGGGGCTTTTGCTCTGGTCGCACCCTTGTTTACTGTACATAATAGCGGCCTTAATTCCTCGTGGCTCAATAACCTCAGCAGGGATTCAGCCATCTTCACTGTTTCTCAGTAAACGCGTGGATGTACTGTACTATTACTGCACTGGGGTCACGTGAACCTGGAATGTTACCGGACGCTTCTTCGAGCGGATTTTAAGACCATTGTCTTGAATTACCGAAAGCAAACCAATGCGCTTATAGCGGGGTCTAAATGTATTCTGATGACTGTGGTCTGTCACAGGAAACTGATATTCCATGTCGTGCGTCCAGTTGTTCAAGGCGATTGTTTTTGCAGATTGGGACATTCTTCCACTCCCTGTGTTTTCCAGGAATTTGCAAAAGTGCCACATTTGCTTCCACTGGTACTGGAAAGATAATTTCCTTCCAGTCGGAGACTCCGATGAAGGAACTTTCCAGTGACCCTCTTCCCACAAGTTTCACATTTATCCTCTAGGGATATAAAAGAAATATTTTGTGGCACAACGATCGGGACGTTTCAGATGGTCAGCGACGACAATATAATTTTTTGACTTGTTTTCTCCTGGAAATTGTTGTAAGGTCATTATCATTTTATGGTTGATGACTTACTGTTTTTATTGTACGTTTCGATGATCCTAAAGTCCAAGTACCAGAGTAAAAGTCTTAGAGTGGCATCTAAGATTAAAGAAGTCTATCAGTATATTTTTTATGTTTTCATCGCGGTTTTGTCTTTTTTGCTCTGTCTTTTAGCTGTTTTCTTTGTGTGTGTGTGTGTGTGTGTGTGTGTGTGTGTGTGTGTGTGTGTGTGTGTGTGTGTGTGTATAATATATACGTATTAATCAATATTTGCTTTGTGATGGATCTTTCGTTGTCCGTAAAGTGACGCCCATGTTGAAGCAGATCCAGATTTCACATCCTGCTGACGCCAACACAACCTTTGTGAGCTAGGACCGACCGCTTCCTGTTCTCCACTCCGTGAACCGTCTTCCACACTCTCTTTACTCAATCCAAAAATGAATGAGAAACTTCTGTTTCAGAAGCTGGAACCAATGCAAGCTTTTCTCTTCAAGGGAAATATTTTATGGATGAAAAATAAATGTTTCTTTGTGGCAGGCACATTTCTCATATGTTTTATATATCGACATCTGGAGCGTCTTCACAACACGTGCTCTTCTAGAATTTTCATTTTAATGAAGATTTCTTTGGCTCTGAGTACCAAGGGGTTTCTTTAGCTTTCCTGTTTTCAACATGTAAGTGGAAGTGATGTGAGCTCATCTGGTGCGTTTCTCATGACCGAGCATCCGTGCCCACACTCACAAGCCAATAGTGATGTCACATTAAAGACACTGCAAGATGGGACTTGTTTACTGATGGATTTCCTTTGGCAGGAAAAGCCATTTTAAACACCTGTTGGGTTTGTTGGTGGAGGTGAGGGATCATCAGTGGGTTTCTGCACATTTTGCTCAGTAAATACAAATGACAACTTAATTGTTTTAAGTTCTCTCTGTGTGTGTTTTCATAAACAATTCAACAACCGAATGATAAAGGTGGTCTGTATGTGCTCTACAGGTTATGACTTTGCAGCTGTGCTGGAATGGTTTGCTGAACGCGTGGATCGCATCATTCTTCTATTCGACGCACACAAGTTGGACATCTCGGATGAATTCTCTGAGGTTATCCGGGCTTTGAAGAACCACGAGGACAAGATGCGTGTGGTGCTCAACAAAGCTGACCAGATTGGGACCCAGCAGCTCATGAGAGTGTATGGCGCCCTCATGTGGTCGCTTGGCAAAATTGTCAACACCCCAGAGGTTATCAGGGTATATATTGGGTCTTTCTGGGCCCAACCCCTCCTGGTCCCAGATAACAGGAAGCTGTTTGAGGCTGAGGAGCAAGATCTTTTCAGGGACATCCAGGGCCTTCCGCGCAATGCTGCTCTTCGCAAACTCAATGATCTTATCAAACGAGCCCGTCTTGCTAAAGTAAGGAATGCTTTGTTTTACTTTAAAGATGGTCTAATGTGGATATGTTCAAGAAGTTTTTTGTCGTTTTAGGTTCATGCCTACATCATTTGCGCTCTGAAGAAGGAAATGCCAAATATGTTTGGGAAAGAAAATAAGAAAAAGGAGCTCATTGCTAATCTAGGAGAAATCTATGCTAGGATTGAAAAGGAGCATCAGATCTCCCCCGGGGATTTTCCTAAACTTTCAAAAATGCAGGTATGAAATTAATATATTGTTTGATTTGTACGAATTGAATAGTTTTGTGTTATTATCTTGTCATTATCTACACCATGTTCATAGGAGGTTCTTGGTGGTCAAGACTTCACTAAGTTTCAGGGATTGAAGCCCAAGCTGCTGGAAACAGTGGAGGACATGCTGGCCAACGACATTGCCAAACTCATGACCCTTGTTCGGCAAGAGGAGGCAGCCATGCCCAGTCAGTCTGTTCAGGGCGGTGCTTTCGAGGGCACCATGAACGGACCTTTTGGCCACGGCTATGGAGAAGGTGCTGGAGAAGGCATCGATGAGCTGGAGTGGATCGTGGCAAAGGACAAGCCAACATACGATGAGATCTTCTACACTCTGTCACCCGTCAATGGGAAGGTCTCTGGTGCGATGGCAAAGAAGGAAATGGTAAAGTCCAAGCTGCCCAATAACGTTCTCGGAAAAATCTGGAAGCTTGCTGATGTGGATAAGGATGGTTTTCTGGATGACGAAGAGTTTGCTTTAGCCAATCACCTCATCAAGGTTAAACTGGAGGGCCACGAGTTGCCTGCTGACCTTCCGGAACACCTTGTGCCTCCCTCGAAACGAGGACTTTAGGGAATTTGCAAATAAACACATTTAAACCAAACAGTGTGAGAGGGTTTGGACAAGGTTGGGAAAGGGTCTAAAATAATAAGTACATATACGTATAAACTGAATGTATAATATTAATAAATTGTATACAATGGCTGTGAGCCAAAAAAGGATTAATTTATACTTGTTTGGTTTTGTAGATTCAATACTGGCGTTCTGATCCAACTTAGAAATTAATTAGTNACACACACTCATACACATACACATACTTGTGTATATATAAATACGTTTATATTTTTTTCAATTTCTGTTTGATTTGTTGATTCTATTCTCAACCTGCTAATTAAACTTACTGAACTTGTCTTTTTCATATTGTGGAAATTTCTTCAGATGTGCTACGAATTTTTTAAAATGCTATACTACTTGTTTTATCCAGCCACGGTTGCTCAGAAACTTATTCTGTACATCATAATATTAAAACATGCTAGCTTCCTACAACCAAAAATGCTAGAATTTTTTTCCAAGTATGGCCAGGTTTCCAAGAGAGTTTTATGATGGTACTTTTGTGTGGACAAACAAAATTCAAATGATTTATTCCTATAGTAAAAAGTAATCTGGACCTTTGCCTGATCTTGGGGCGTGACAGAGGAAAATAATAATGCATTTAGTTGTCGAGTGTCAAAAGAGACACCTTAAATCACAGTTCTGACACACTAAGCACTTTTAGGAGTCACCTTAGAGGTTCTCCATGAATCAAACGTTAAAAAAAACAAAGGTAGAATATCAGGGCACAGAGCTCAATAAATCTATAGATCAATGGTAGGCATTTTGTTTCCAAGCAATATTTCATCTACAGTATTTCTAAACAAACAGCAATACATATCAATGGTCTCTGTACACATACATGTTCTGAACAAATCGTGCCATCGGGTTTATTCAGATTCAGAAATGCTTTATTGCCATGTCCTATAGGGAGCACTTTACAGAACTTGGAATTTTTCTTGGTGTTGGCAGGTGGTGAACATACATACAAATACACATACAAACACAACAGTTGACCAGACATGACCGTGACAAGCCTTGTAGTGCACATCTGGAATATGAATGAGATAGATACAGTATTTAGTTAATTGATGTTTTGTTCGTCACACATTAAAAAGGCCCGAAGTTGCAATAGAAGAAAAATAAGTTGCATTGTAAACGATAAGTTATTTATGAAAAATGCCTCGTACGTTTCTGTCAAAGTGCATTTCCACATTGTGTACGCAGGGGGGCGGAACTACTCAAAGTTTCTCCTTGCCTTACACCTCCGGAAATCACGTGAGCCCATTCCAGCCTCAATCCACCTGCGAGCGAGCGACTCCTGATGCTGCGCGAGCGCGAGACTAGCAAAAGAAGCGCGAGCGCGGAGCAGTCGGAAGTCTGAGGGAAAGTTCTGGTTTGACTCGCAACGCTTTTTCGATTGCGGCTTCAAGGCAGAGACATGGATTTGAGCGGCTCCTTTCACTGTTTAATCTACGCGTGTTTTCTCGCAGGTATGTTTTACTCTGTTTTTTTCTCCCGACGGCTGTGAAACCCGAGACGTTTGCAGGACTAGCTCAAGCGCTACATCAAAAGTTTGGGTAAAAGAGCGTAAAATAATACTTCCGAATGTATTGTGTCAACTAGACGTTTCTATATTTTTTTTCGATTTGCGATTTCCAGTCTTATGAATGTCTTAACATTGAAACGTTTACTTCCCTTTGAAGCAGAGTAAAACAACCCGTGGTGGAGGACAAAAGTTAGTTAATTATTAGCTCAATGTTTTTAGCATTCAAATCATACCACTATCTACTTTTAATAGCGATCGATCTTACAATAAAATCAATTTTCAGCCAAAATAATGATAGAACATTCAAGGGTATTTATAACAAACACGTTTTTCATTTGTTTGTTCGTTCGTTTTATTAATTCAAGCTCAAAATAAAGCTTGTTTACTCTACTATTTTGAAATATTTCGTTGTTCGGCCACGTGTTGCTGACTGTCGCTAACACAAGTTCAGTTGTCGTCAACAAATGAACCAGCCATCGTTGTTTGGGGGTTGCTATGGTGAACGAGCCAAAGAAGAAATGAAATCAGACCAGAAAGTAAAGATGAAGAAAATAACATAAGACTTTTTCAACGACGTTTCTAGGACAAAGTGTTGAGGAACAGTTAAGACAAAAACGGGCAAAATAAAGAATTGGGTCTCATAAAATTGATCTATACTACATTAAATGCCGTACACCTCTTCTCTTATCTGTCAGTTTATGTCTTAATTTATGTAATTGCTGTTCTCCGGTGATAACACTAATAATAATTGTTTTTGTGATTTTCCCGCCTTGATCTTCAAGGTCGCCTTGGATGACAACAAAGTGTTAAACATACAGACGCTCGTTATACGTATAGCTACATTAAAACTAAAACTATTCATTTATGTCGAGCTGTGTGTGTTTGAATCTTACGTTACTTGGCCGTTAACACAATAGGCTTAAACCGTCTTAAAACCATCAGGTGGGGGCTTCTTTCAGGCCGCCATCTGCCCGTGCGAGTCCCCAATTACCCACCACCCCCTACCTCTTTTTTCATTTTAAGACAACTGTAGATGAAATACCCCTAATGGGCTTTTAAATACACACATAATTCTTCACAATGATCATTCCGCTTTCTCATAGCGCCCGTTTGTGTGTTTTTTCTTTTCTGGAATGGTCTCCTGTTCACTTATCATGTTGATTTAGCTTTTTAGAGATGGCTGCTAGACGATCCAGTGAGCAGTTTTCACTGTCTTTGTCAAACGAGGAAGAGATTTGTAGACGGCTGGAACACAGAAACCAGCCACTCCCTGTCGATTTCTCCTGAAATGCCTGTGAAACTCCATCACAGCTGGTGTGTTCAAAGGTTGCAGGCCGTGTTGTGGACTGAGAACGATATGCGGTGGAAAAGCAAGGGCGAGTCTCGATGCTACAGTGGCTTTTCAGTTACTGGTTAATGATAAAACAGGTCTGATGAAAATGAGCGTTGAGCAAACACCGAGTCCATATATGAAGCAAACACAAACATGTCACGTGTTGGATGCATCATGTGACTTCAGGTTTCACTGGTGTGTGTGTTCTGCGCTCTCGTCTTTGACATTTATTTTCAGTGGTGTTAATCTGTTGAACTCATTATCATCGTAATAGAAGGCCTGACATTTCCCTGTTCTGTGTCGCAGGGATATTATCTTTAAGGACGGTCCCAAGGCATTTCACACGGATCCCCGGGTCTTATCACTGTATTGATTGATGGGGATCTAATGAATGTGGAGGCTTATTGTCGCTTTTGTGATTTTTGTTTAGGGACTTTTTGCAAACTATAAGCAACCCCCATTGAAATGTATATTTTGAAATTGTTGTTTGTGTTTTGGCAGATGTTGAGATATACATTTGGATATACGGATTGTTCCAGAATGTCTTATTCTACTTGTAATCGAACCCAAACTGGATCTTTACTTATTGTTCCACAAAATACAAAAATACACAATGTATTTATGAACATAATATAACATACAAGATTTTGGATAATAATGTGAAGATAATTGTAATTGTACACTAAACTGCATTGTTGTTCTAAATCCAAATACTAAGATGGGTTTCAAGCTTTTGAGATTCCTCTGTCTTGTTTTGTAGTCTTCTCTGTTCGGTCTCCTTGTCCCCAGTGTCCATTAGACATATTCCCAATAATGCTACCCATAGGCTCTGACAGCCATGTCCCTTCACTTAGATGTTAACCAGATGCTGTCAGACATCCCCGGTCAGTCAGCACATTTATTTTTGTTTCAGTTCCTTGTGTGTCGGAACTCGTTCAGGTCCAGCTCAGGTTGTAACAAGCGTCCAATATCACCTGCTTGTGCTTTCTATGGCCCGGTGAACGCTTGTTTCCAGAAGCCATTAAAACTCTCCTGCTTCCACACTGTCAGCGTGTTAGGCCGAAACCCTTGTGAACAGTGTGGAGACCTGAGAAACCTGTCTTCTCCAGAGACCCTGCTTTGTGACCGTTGCTTGGAGACCGGGTTTCCACACGGGTCTGTGCAAGAATCTCTTCCGTTTCTCTGTTGGAGAGAGATTGGAGATGCTTCAGTCCTCCACAAAATATCCCAATGGTGGAAATCTGCAGTAGTTAGCAGATTTTTGAATCAAAGACTTTAATTGGCAAAATTAGTGTGGTGGCCTGAGCACGGTGTGATTTTTTTTTTTTTTTTTTGAAACATTTGCAAATACAAGAAACCGTTTTTTTTTTCCTTCCAAGTTTCACTCGTGCCCTGGTGAGTTTTATCCTACATTAAATTTGAACTGTACAGTTGGAGTCATTTCCAGAGGGAGAATGATTTCTTTTTGAAGCCATGTTGTGAGGCAATGATGGGTTTTTTTTGTTGTTGTTGAGACCCAGACGTTCACATTTGTTGTATCTCAGGCTTCTATCTTTCCGCTGTTCTGCTGCTAATCTAACAAGCAAAATGTCACAAATCGAAAAATGGGAATTGCTCTTCTCGGCAAATCTTTAGAACTTGCTTTATGGGATGTAGTTTTGCCCTCCAGTGCTGTCATAATGAATAAGAGACTTCAGAGCAGCATCACACTGTGAACACCTGTGTTCATGTAGGTGTGTGATGTTTGCCCTCCATCTAACAGAAAGGACGAGCTGCTACCTGTATGAATATTCAGACCTCAGCCTATAAATATTTTACAATGCGAGGCTCGTACCGGAGACCGCGAGAGACGGCTACTCCTATTACTTTACAACCCTCTGATCCCCTGTGGCCAGTCCGTACTCACTCCCTCAAGCCTTTTATTGCTGCCTTTTTCGATTTATGGTGTAAAGAGAACTATTAAGGCAATCCTCTCGTCTGTTCGGCTCGAGGATAACGATGAATAAGCTTTAACGTTATTTTACGTTTTCAATTTAAGACTCGTTGTGCTTGCGTGGATCGGCAGTTTGACCCAATGGTTGATGGGAAAGGAGTGGAAAGAGATGCCGAGACTGAAGGGAGTAGAGGTTACAGTCATGGATGAGTGTGAGTGGGAGTTTGGAATAGAATGGAGCGAAGAAAGAGTAATCACTGTAAGTAATATCATGTGAGATGAAATGTGGGAAGAAATGGAATGGAAGAAGATTATGGAAAGGCATGGAATCGTATTTCAGAGGGATTTGGCAGGGTGGAGGGTTAAGTAGTAAAGGCTGGTAGTTTTTTCTCTCTCTCCAGGATCTGTGAATCACTTTGAACATCATCACCATGCAGACTTGGACTGGGATTTACACTACTCTCTAACCACTGTTCTGATAAACCTTTCATAAACGCAAGGTCATGGAGCATCTTTCTTCTTCTATCACATATTTGCTCTCGGATTTTGTTTGTGCACAGATAAGGAAGACGTATGGTGCATCCATCATTGCCCTTCACATCACCCTCTCTTTATCCGTCTTGTTCTATAAAGGGTCTTTGAGCAGATACCTAATTCCTACAGACGTTTTGATAATCAAAAATTTCCAATTGGGATTAGAGTCCATAGGGACGTTACAGTAGACATGGCATGTACCGTATTTTTTGAACTATAAGACACACGGGATTAATAATCATCTCTTTCCTAATCTTTTTTTCACATGCAAATCACAATTATTTCAGTATTGTAAGGCATGCTGGCATTTTTACTTTTTTATTCGATTGTAAGGGCGCCGTATAATCTGAAAAATACAGAAGCTGCTGACTAATTTTAGCTCATGTCCATAATTAAACTTCATATGATCTAATTAAACAGGTTTCAATTATACTCTCGTATGCAATTATTTAAAACGAAATGACTTCAGGAGTCGCTGATGTGTGACCATTTTTGCCCACCCTGAAAATGTTTGTCTGTTTGTTCACAGCTAAACGTTTTTGCTGTAGTTTTCGTTCTTCAATCTAAAAAAATAAAAATTCTTTAATCCAAATTGGTGTGTGGGTGGGGTCATGTTCTCTAAAAGTATGTGGATTCAGCGGCTGCTAATGCATGGTGTACAGGCTTATGTGTGCAGTGTGGGAGAGAGCGGTCCGGCAGTGTGAGATTAAGTTCGCCTCAGAGAAGAGTGTGTATGTGTGATTACGGCTGCCATTCTGAAACTAGGATGTCAGTGTGAAGGTATCTGTGCAGTCACGCCGTATTGGTGCGTGACCCAGCAGTCTCGTCTTCAGGGATTTTCTTTAGCAGTTCTTTCTCTGTATGGCAGCACTGTTTCCTTTCTTCCTTTTTAAACACGTGGATGTGAGCAAAATGTTTGACAAAAGACCAAAGCCTGTTTGACATTGCGGCATCGCCACATCCGTGGTGTTTGAAAACTCATTTGACTGCAATAGGTTCATATGAGCTATGTTTGTTCTATTTTATTTTATTTTTTAAACTTTGCAAATTATTAGAATAACACACACACACACACACACGCGCACACACACACACACACACACACACACACACACACACACACACACACACACACACACACACACACACACAGTGCAGTTAAGCATTGTTTTTTTTTTTCAATTCTCCTCATCAGTTCCAATGAAGCACAGCAACTTCAAAGACGATTAGGACAGAAAACTGTAATTTGTACGGACTGTTGGAAAAAAAAAAAAAAAAGATATCAACCCCCTGTGTTCACACATACTGCTTTTGCCATTAGGATTCTAGTCTGTTTCAGTCTAACATTAAGGCAAATTGTAATCTGTTCCTACATATGTAAATGACCCCTGCATGCTGGAAAACTGATTTGGGTTCCCTAGATATTCATTAGCATGCACAATTTTTCCCAGCATGGGAGAGGATTCAAATTACAAACTTCACGTATCGCCTGTGGTGCTCAAACCCAACGCGTCTTCTAGTATTTTACAATAACCTCTTGGGCTCTGACATATCTGATCAATCGAGCAACTAGTTTTTTATCTTTTTTACAACAAAGATTTGGTTTTATATTCTGTTTTTGTAGCTGGTCTGATGTAGTGGAGATGCATGAATGCGAGTTGGAATGATTACACTGTGATTTTTTTTTTTTTTTTACTTGATTCTCTTATACTTTTGCCAGAAAGATTCAAACACTAAACACCTGCTTTCTATAAGTCATCTCTAAATTTTTAGAGTAATTTTACATGCTTCTTATTGAAAAGGGATTTTCACACAACAAAAGGCTTTATACAGCAGAATTGAAGAGAAAAGGGATAAAATGTTTAGATGCATATGCAAAGATAAAATTAGACACCCAGGGGAAAGGCATCGTTTCCTTGGAGACTAGATGCAATTAGCAGTATTTCCATTAACTAACACTAAGGCTTTAAGTAGTGTGGTTCAGAAAAATAGACCAGTTTCTAAGCATTGATTATGTAGAATAAGTTTCCTTGTTTAATATACTAAACACGTTTAAAACATCAACCATTAATGTTTTAAATGATTAAGTCTATGCGTCGTTGTGCAAAAGTGAAGCCTTCACTGTTTTTCTTCTTCTCTGTCTGTAGGTATTAAAGTAATATAGTCGTCTCCAGCGTCTCCACCACTTTCATTTTGTGTAAAGTGATGCATTGTGGCTGAAGCACTAGGTGTTCACTAATCCTTAGATTTACTCTTTCTAAAGTGGCTTTCATTATAGTTAAATCATTTTTGGTTGACCTTTTCATTTAAGGACACGGGGATCTTGTATAAGTGTAAATTTTCATTTTTTTTCAAGCTTGATATTTGTTGAGGATTTATAATTACAACGATTCCTGTACGATAATATATTTTTCAGTTGGTTTGGCTATTTTTTAGCCTCATTCTTGTGCCCCACTTTTCCTGCTGGTGAGAATTGAAACCCCTCAGCATCATGGAGACAATCACTCTTCGACCTGTCTCTGCAGAAAACCCTCGACTGTAAAATAAAATAACTGCTTTTATAGGGCACTCTGTTCGAGATTCAGATCATCCAAATGAAATGTCAAGTTTCATTTCTGAAATGCGGAATTCATCAGACACGTTTGGCACCATGTAGTGTTGGGGGAATGAATTTCTTTACATGGCTCCGTCGGTGTTCCGCTCGACTTGTTTACTCTGAGTTTTCTTCAAGATAATTTAAACCGAGTACTAATTCTGAAACGTTTTTCGCTCTGACCTAGACAGTTGAAAAGTCACAGTCTGAACATAACGCGTAATTGGAAAGTCTGGCTTGCTACACTATTAATGGAATATCCAACAGACTCCCAAGCTATGACAAAGTGATACTATTGATTTGATTTAAAAAGGTTTAGCTTGAATTCAAACCATGTGAGTTTACAGCATTTGTTAAGGTTTAGCAGATAATTACAGAGACTCAACGCTAAACTTTCTCTCTTTGTTCTTGTCGTTCCTGGTTGAGAAAGCCTGTTAAGTGAGATCAGACACTTTCATTGGGATTACTGTGCTGAGCTGCCTGTCTGACCCTGCCTGCTTCATAAGCTGAGAGACAGCTGTCTGTCTGTTTGACCACTCCTGACTTAACCTCTTTAGAATCAAGGTAGTCTAGATCCTCTGTTTGTATTGTGTGTGTTGGCTCGTGAGCATGCATGTGGTGTAGGGTTATTAGTTTTTAAGTATCAATGGCTAAAAGTAAGGGGTGTGCAAAGTAGCTTTTGTTTTACTCCTTCCTTTACTCCTTTTTATTTTTAGTCGTAGTATTTGAGTGTGAAAAGGTCATTTGGGTGTCTGGTGAATGGTGGCTTTGTCTTGGTGTGAGCGAGAATCTACCCAGGCTTCAGCCACGACCCTGACCTTGCTTTTACACGCAACCAAAAACAAAATCACCCGTAAGAATTGATATTATATAAAAAAAATGAAAGAAATCATTTAATATTTAAATCTTTTCATTCTGACCGTGCTCTTGGGCTGTTGGTATACGGCTATACATGTTCAGTGTATTATACGTGTAGATTGTGGTTCTGTATAATGTGCTGTGCCTTGCAGCTTGTTTATGCGATGCATATTCTGTGCTTTTCAAATCGCACCTTAAACATCAGTGCGTTTGCTTCGGCATTTCTGAGCTGAACCGACGCAGCATTAGAGCATTTATCAGCTCAGTCCAGACCCCAGTCTGCTCTGACTCTGCTGATAATAAGACCCTTCGTATAATGAGACAACCAAAGCGTGAAAGTCGAGATCGTTTTTACCATTAACTTTTTAATCCCCGTTTGGTCAGGTAAATTTCTCGGCTTCTTACCGTTTCTTGGATCGAACAAACGTGACTTGTGTTATCATCCCAGAGCAGTGTGTGATCTAGCAGTGCTTTCAAATAGTGCGGAACAGTCTTATCTCTACGGTCCTGCTGTCTGTTTTAATATATAGGGCTGTAAAATGGCATAAATGGTGGATTGCCAGCCATTGACGGCATCTGCAGGTTTGAAAACACGTTTTCCTGTTAAGTTTTATTAATATACACTCTGTTTTATTGTATTTTGTGTAGTCCATGCTGTGCGTTTTATAATTTGTTAAAAAATCATTGTGTGTGTTTTATTATCTTTTAATATTCTGCCTGCGTGGAGTGTAGTGGCTGCGGAGGCAGCGTGGAAAAGGTTAGGCAATGTCACTTATCTGTTGTCAAGTGCTATTGATTTGCACATGCACACAATTTATCAAATTCGCAGTTTGCCAAGCGCCAAGCATAGCCATTATTGGAAATACAATATTTCGTAGATGAAAATAACATGGTGTAACAGCCTAGAGGGAAATGTCCTCTAAAGCGCTCCCTGTTCAAAGGGTGAAATATTTTTTTCCCATAGTTATGGCGATTGTAGTTTGAGACTCTTTGTGTGCTGTGACCACTGGGAAAGCAGAATCACACAGGAGTTTCTTCCCAAAGCATCAGCTTGTCCTTCAGTTGTTATGTATACAGTTCCCAGGAAATGTAGATTGGAATCAGTTTGTTTAGGCTGATTCACAGACCCAGCGAAACCAGTGTCATGTCTGGTGTTTCACTAGCAGCATACCGACCTTGTGCTGACCTGAGATCTGTTGGTTAGATGAGTGAAGGTTTGTTAATAATTTAACCCTTTTTTGAAGTTTACATCTGTAAATGTGTTTAGTTGAATTCTTATCTGCGTTCAGTTACAGTCTGGTGCTCAAACCTCTATGTCAGGTGATGGGTTAATCTTTTTTTTTTTCGCCTCCCACCTCCATGTGTTTCTCAGTGGCTATATCATGGGTTATATAATCACTTGAAAATGAAATCAGCTTTTTGGATATGCCCGTAGCATTTCTAGGAAATTAATTTTGGTGGGAATTGCTCGAATCTGTTCTGCTCGGAATGAGAACAATGCTAACTTCATTCTGCGGGTCGTTTTCACGGAAGATTTGTGCAACCGTTTCAGTCTAAATTGCTATTATTTTCTCAACTTTTCTCTTTTCCTTTGTTACTGTGATCAGGTTCTGACCCGTGTTCTAAAACGCCGGACTGTGGAGTCAGTCACAGTGACTGATTCAGGCCAGCTCGTTCTTCATAAGCAGCCCTTGCTAATGGCTTTGAGATGAGGGTTTGTTACTTTCACACGATTTAGGAGGGTTTTAATCCTTAATTCTGAGCTGCAGTTCAGGAGAGAATGTTCTACAGCGATATTCATGCTCCGTCAGTCTGAGCCCCTCGTTATATTGGCTCTTCAAAATAATTAAGATGTGCACGTGAAATTTCCAGAACTTCAGGATTCAACATCTCGATGTGAAATTACAACTGAACCAGTTTTATATTTGACTTTCTTGTAGTTCTCAGTTACCCAAGTTAATCTGCACTCACTGCATATCATGGTAAAAGAGTGTGTGGGTATGTTTACGTTGAAATTGGGATAGATGAAATGTATTTTTTTTCTTAATGTATACATTGCTGATGGTTGTGGACGTTGTCTAATTGACGGCACAATTTATAACTCCCTTTAATCTTTACTCAATTGGTGGCTGACGTCAATTTCCTTTTATAATACACAAAGTGCTGCAATAATAGAGGAATGATAGCGAAAGCAGTGTTTTATTTTTAAGCGGCTTTGTGTTTTGTTTGGTTGTTGTGGGAACAGCCGTGATATGTAATGCAAATGGAAGAGGTCAGTGAACCACTGGATTTTCCTCCGATGTGTCGTTCAATCAGGAAAATATTAGAAAAGAAGAGAACATGTTTGACACGGATCGTAAGAGAGAGAGACAGTAAGTATATGTATGTCTAGATTAGTGTGTATCCCGGTGGACGATTTATGGATTCAGCAGTTTCTTCCTTCACTCGCTTTCTGAATCCCGGCACGACATCTCCACATCGCTGACCTGTTCTCTCCTTGCATCAGGACCAACAATCGCACATTTCTTTCTCTTCAATTTTAAATACTTTTTAGGCTCTATTATCTGTATTATGTTGGATTTTTTTTTATTGAAGAGAGCTAAACATTGTAATTTCTGTATTGATGTCCCTGTATCGATGTCATTCTTGCTTGCAATAATTGGCTTTTTTTTCTTCAGGGATGTCAAAACACCTTTTTTCTTTTTTCTTTTCTCATGCCTTGTTTTATAAGTGACTTCTCTGTTGGTTATGTTGCCTCATGTCTGAACCTTGAGTGCTCATTTCATATCAGCTTTTGCTTTTATAAAATGACTCATCCATATGGACAGGTTACATCTGGATCTGAATTTACTCCATTAAGTGTAGGAATCTTACTCTCAGCCATACACAAAGGGATTTCACAGTGAACAAAAGTAATGTGCTATCTGTGTTTCGGAAGAGGAGGTGCTTGGGAGAGGTCAAAGAAACATGGCACGGGTTGTGCATTCATTGTGTCCGTCTTAGGGTTTGGGAACAGACAGTAGATGGGAGGAAAGGTCACTATCTCTTTGTCTCAAGGACGGAGAAAGGAGTGGAGGAGGAGGTTGACGATCAGCAGATGCTTAGATAACTGTAAGCTAAAGATGCCCTGCTGGCTCAGGCGCACCATAAGATGATAAAAATAAACAGATTGTTTTTTTTTAAGCTTTGAGAGAGTTTCAGTGTTGATGAAAGGATTCAGAGGATTAACATTTATGATAATAGTCTGTGGAATGTTGGCGATGGGTTAGGATTAGGCGTGGGCTTTTTGGTTTTTATTTGGAGGTGGTCTGCGTTGGTATCATCTATAAAAGGTATAAAATAATTGTTTTCAATTATAAACTTTTTTTGTATTGCTTTAGAGGTACTGAATATGTATTGTTTGTTATTACTAGTCTATCACATTTGTCACTTATGACCCTAAATATATTTGTATTTATTCGTCTTTAAAATGTCTTGAATAGAAATAAATAAATAAATACAATGCATTGTCAGGCATATTTAGACTAAACTAGATGTTTTTAATGAATATTTGTCAAATGTTTTGAGATTGACACTGAAACTTTATTTACTGAACTTTTTATTTAGTGAAAGTAAATACGAATTATAATAAAAAAACTAAAAACATGTTATCATAAATACATAAAGAATTCTGTCTTCTAAAAAATGTGAATAATCTGCTGGTATTAATCCTCCTATGAAGGGAATAATGCTGAATTTGCCATGATTATTAATAGAGCCGTCACACTCCGCTTTGCCATTTTCTCTTCTGATCAATCCCCCATAATAACTGTATTCCTGCCTCCGAAACGGGAATTTGTGTGCGCTAAAGAGGGAAGCCGAGCGAGGAAGAGCTCCGTTTGCAGTTTAGCAGTGTACTTTCAACAATCGTGAAATGACAGCCTAATTACAATTCAAGCATTTCTTTACCTCAACGCCGAACAGATTTACATGCTAAAATGTGAAGTAACCGCGTTAGTGTTAGAAAGTCAGAGTGATGAACAAAACCATATACTTTTTTTATTTATTTATTTACTTTTAAAACCTTGTGTTTAATTTACAAGTATTGTTGTAAACTCAAACTGCTGTGATAGACGTAATAAACATTGACCTGCAGCCGCATAACCATGATTCACAATCTGCTTACCTGCTTTTTATATTTAATTTTTATTCTTAGGTTTTGCAGAATTACAGCTAACAAGATTCTGTGAACTCGGTTGTTGTATTTCTGACCTTTAACTGAAATTAACTTTATGACTTGTTTTGCTGTTCTGATCTGTAATCGATCGCAGTGGCTCTTCTTTTACAAGCGGTCGTGAACACTTTAGCAATCTACTGTTGTTTCCTTCACCTCGTTCTGTCTTCACCAAAACCATTATTCTCCTCTGCCTCGACCTCCCCCACTTTTTTTTTTTCAGGTTTCATCACTCTCTCGTTCTCTTTATCTCTATTACCTTCCCCCTTTTCTGTTGTACCCTCTCAAACATTCTCGGTGGGATGTGTTGCCAGGAGACAGGATTCACTACCTATTGTGAGTGTACAAAGAGGGTCCACAATCGCCATCATCGGGGTTCACAGGACCAAAATCACGGGAGAGTGGGGGGTTTAGAGGCGTACGAGTGGGAAAATAGGCTTAAATAGAAATGTGTTATGGTGGTCTTGTGCCCTCATTCAGGGGTCAAGCTGCTTTCACCTAAACCTCATAGGATTTTGCTGTTGTTCAGCTGGTAGAGGTTAAGAGGAGCAGATAGAGATGGATATTCTTAGAAAGTTAAGTTCCTTTTTTCCAGACTCCATGTTTGTTCTCCATCATCAGGTCCATTGTGCTTGAGATAGGACTGCAGAGCTTTGCCACTTGCGCAAAATATTTTTTGTCTTGTCAAACTAATGCAAACTTTTTTGGCAAGCTTTTATTTAGGCTGATTTTGTTTGGTTTGTTTTATTTTGGCCAGAAATAAAGCAACCTTTACGATTGATTTGTACCTTCCGTGTTTCCGTGGTAAGCATACTTTTGATCAAGTCTATTTCATGCATATTAAATGCTTTAGCTTCTCAGTGAATGTTTTTTTCCCATTGTGGACGCAGGTACAGGTAGTTTTTCACCCGATCAGTTTTACCTTGTGGTAGGAGTAGTATTATTAAAGTAAAGTAAAGTGAGTGAGATTGTCAGGCTTAAGTTGCTCTTCTTCTGCTTTATTGTACGATGGTTGGCAACCAACAATCGGCGTTAGTGCGCTGGTGCAAAGGTGCATTACCGCCCCCCTCTGCCCTGTAGTCTAGTGCTCAAGNCTACAGCTGGTTCTGCAACTAAGTGTCCTTGGGCAAGACACTGAACCCCACTTGCCCCCCGGGCGCCACGGCTTAGGCTGCCCACTGCTCCGGGTTTGTGTGTGTTCACTTCACTGTGTGTATGTGCACTTTCACGAATGGGTTAAATGCAGAGCACAAATTCAGTATGGTCCCTAGTGGACATATTGCCGTCACCTCACTTTCTTTCCTTTCCAAAATCTTTCAACCAATTTTTTTGTTGGAGCTGTCGTGGTGGGTGTGACGATGGCGGGGTATGCTTTGCGATTGGTTGGCTTTGACCTATCAGAGAAAAGAGCAATAATATTTGAGGGCGAGGGCGAAGATGTGTGAACGCTGCTAGACACACATACACAAATTGTGCTGCACTCGTACAACAAGTTGCGCGCACATAACTCGAGCTATGGTTACACGCAAATCGGGTAGCCCGTGCACATTTTTGTCACTAATTTGATCCCATAGAAACACTGGTGTCTGTGTTGTCACGTGATCAGATGAGTTTGATTGAGTCGCATTAGAGCTTCAACAAACGATTATTTTGATAATCGATTAATCTAGCGATTATTAGAATGATTATTCGATTAGTCATCGTTTATTCCAATGATTATTGATTAGTAGGTTTTGAATGATTATTTTGCAATTTCAACAAAGTTAAAACTATGTGTTTTACCACATTCTAATTAA
>SOMO01000008.1:818029-835092 GCA_028128575.1 Paedocypris carbunculus | reverse complement strand
TTGGAAACTTTTATCCTGCCCTTCACTGTTTGTCTGTGGCACTGATTCCACAAGTATGACATTCCTCAAGTAAACTGTTTGTTTTTGACATTTGTTTAAAAGTTTCGAAATGTTACATGAAATTCTGTGTGGCTTATTGAATTTATAGTTTAGTCAAACACGGATTGGACCTTTACCAGCTCAGAAGCGCAAGGCAAGACAAACCTTCTGTTCAGTTTTGCTGTTTAAACATTTGTACAGTATATATCCTGGTTAAGTTGTTCTTAATAACTTTTATATTTATGTGATCGTTAATGTCAAACTACTAATCGGATGTAAAAGAGATTTGGTTTCAATCACAGTGCGAACTCTTCCCTTCTCCTTTCTTCCTCCTCTTTGTAGCTATTCTTTACACTACTTTTCTTTCTCCTCTCACTCTTTCGCCTCTGTTTCACCTTTACTTCTCTCTTCCCCTCTCCCTTTCTTCTAACTTCCTCCTGTTTGTTCCTCTTTTCTCTCTCTTCTTCCTTTCGTTTCTTTACTTCTCTCATTTTCCTTTTCCCCCTCACTCTTCTTTTCTGTCTTCTCTAAATCTTCCTCCTCTCTCCGGTTCTCTTCTTTACTCCTCTCTTCCCCTCTCCTTATTCCTCTTTACTCATCTCGCTCTTCCTTTCCCTCATTTTCTATCTTTTATCTCTTCCTCTGTTTCTCTTAACTCTTCTTCTTCTCTCCCTTTTCTAGCTCTTCCTCCTCTCATTTCTCTTAGTTTCTTTGTCTCCTGACCTCACTCTTTTCTGTCTTTAAATCTTCCTCCTCTCTTTCTCTTCTTTACCCTCTCTCCCTACTCTCTCCCTTATTTCCTCTTTTCTCTTACTCTTCCACATCGTTCTCCCTTTTCTCTCCCTCTTTTTCTATTTCTTCCTTCCTCGCATTTTTCCGCCCCTTCTTCTTTTCTCTCACTCATCATACATTCCCTCTTCCATTCTTTTGTCTTCTCGCTTTTTTTTTTGTAACGTTTTCTTCTCTCTTTTTCCTCTCTCCTTACAATGTGGATTCATTTTGCTTGAATAGACGCTTTTATTTTTTTCATGTTGAAACCACATGTTTGTTGCTAGAGTTGCGCTAAATCAATATTATGCTAAATATTTTTAGTTTTTTCAAGTTTTCAAGACATTTCCTGTACACATAAATAGCAGATATAAAAACATTACAACACCAGCAGATTAGTTCACCTTTTTTAATAACATGGCACAATTTACATAACACAAGTTAAACTGAGGAGCATGCTGTCGCCTCACCCTTCTTTACAGATCTAGAAAGGACTTTCCTTTTTTTACATACATGATAAACAGCAAAAAAGTTTGTTACAATCTCTTTGCAATACGTATCGACTAGCCACTACTGCTTCAGTGGACATCAGAAGAAAAGAAAAGCACTGCACGACATCGGAGCTTCACAGAGTTAAAAGCGCGTGGACTACTAAAATAGATCTCTGCATGTCAAAAACCAGCGGTCGTTATCATCGTGAACACACAACACGTTAATACAGCGACACCGGCGGGGAAGCGGCCTTGCGCTCGTCTGTCTGTGGCTTTACGGGAAGATCTGCTTTATTCGGCAGGTCAGTGTCGTTGCGGGAAGAAGCGCGTGATGTTGGTCGGATCCTGAAATCATGAGTGTCTGAAGATTGTCAACGAAAAAACTTGCCACGCGTGACTCGGATCAAGAGTTCAGAGGAGAGATGCTGCGAAAAGCGTCAGTCGCGTCCTAGAGCGCCAACCTAGTCAGGAGAGCGGTGGCTCTCTAGGACAGATAGAGAAGAGAGAAAGAGTGAGATGGAAAACTGAGAGAGAGAGAGCAAGTGTTGCATAGTTGAAGGAGATGTGGTCGCTTGAAACTGACGATTAGAAGCATAAATCTGCAGCATTAAGCGTCCTGGTCTCAGCACTGCTCGTATGTACAGCGGTTAAAGTAAAGCTTTCAGAACACACCTTTGCATAATTGTACCTTGCGTTTGTTTTCTTGTCTTTTTTTTTCCAGGGAGAGAAACATGTAGAAAAGTGGCCTGGGTAGCTGTTCGTTTCTCCGTCCTCTGCTGGACGTCCTGGAGGAATCTGTCCCTTCACCCGCACGCTAACGTTCAGAACGGCAAAGCCTTTCACCAGGTAAAGAATCGTGAAAAGTCCTTGTGTACAAAACCAAAAAGCAGCACGAAAACAATCAATGATGCACAATCTGTACACGACTATGATACAGCCTGGGCCCACCATCAAGTGCTCGAGTTCCACTGCAGACCCTCACCGGGCCTCGATGTCTTTGTGTGTGTGAGAGGGCGGTCTGTCTCTGATGTCACTGCCGAGGGGCGTAGTCCGTCTGGGGGAAGTGGAGCGCGCTCCCAGAGTCGGGATCAGAGGGGGCGGGGCACTGAGTGAGGCAGTGGGAGGGGCTTTGCTCAGCATCCCGTTCTGGGCGGCGGCGACGACCATGGCGGTGGAGGGGTTAACGCGCGGATAGTGCATGCTGGGAAGTCCGGGTGGCATGAGTCCAGGGTGCGGCAGATGCCCGTCTAACACGGGGTGATGCATGGGGTGCAGACGCCCCTGCTCGTAGTCCTCTCGGAGCAGGTGCAGGCGCTCCCTCTCCTCCAGGTGCGCCCGCTCCTGCTCCCTCCTCTGCTCCAGGCTCAAGCCGTGAGGATGGTCCCGGCTGAAGTCGTGAGGCTCGCGGTCCCGGTACGAGCGCTCGGGGTCGTAGAGCCTCGGCCCGGCCAGTCTGTGCAGGGGGTCGTTTCTCAACAAAAGGTCTCTGGCTAAAGGGTCTCTCCGGTGGATGTCCAGCCCCCGGTAGGGGTCCCTCATGGGGTCCCAGTGAAAGGCAGGGTAGGGAAACCTCTCCGCTCCAGGGATGGGACTGATGCCCATGAAGGGGGCAACCATGCGAGTCCTCTCCAGGCTGCTAATACTGTTCATGGGATGCATGCTGGCCATCCCCATGGGCAGAGACATGGAGGAAGGAGGGAGGAGAGGTGCAGGAGGTGCATGAGGAGTCACCCTTTGCTCTGGGGATCTCACGTCCGGTTCCTCTTTCCTTTCCTCCTTCACTTTCACCTCATTGTTTTTCTTCTCGTACGTGATCTCGCCCTTCTTCTCCAGAATGTCTCTATTCAGACCTCCGTTCACCCTCTCCATGCCCGCAGGCCGCATGTAGGGGGAGGCCGTGACCCGACTGACCTGCTTGTCCTCCGGCAGCCGGACGTCATGTATGACCGGCGTGTCCTTCTCGCTGTGATGATTCTCTTTCACCTTGTGCTCGTCTGTGTTGTTGTCTTTCCAGTCCGAGTGCTCGCGGTCCCGGTCCCGATCTTTGGGCTTGTCCTTGTCCCGTGGCTCATTGGAAGAGTTGTGGTTCCGAGAGGGTTCCGATGGCCGCGTGTGACCCAGCATAGTCAGCGGGTTCACAGGAATTGGGGACTGGTGGTTCTGGTGTCTCTTCTCCACTAGATCCCTACAAAAACAATGACACGTAAGAAAATGTGACGGGAAAGCTCAAAGCATTTAGTAGCTAAGGGATAATGAGGTCAGTCTACACACCGCTCCTTATCATCCTTGTTGGCCGAAGAATCCCTCTTTTCAGAATCCGGCCTCTCCCGCTCGCGCTCTCGCTCGTGAGAGCTGACGGACGCGCTACGCTCTGACTCTGCGGGTTTGAGCCACGGAGGCGGCGTGGGGAACGATGGTGGCGTCCGGTGGAGCCGGTTCCATGGCTCGTGTGGCCCACCAAAGTGCTGTGGTGCGCCAGGTGCGTCTTTGTGGCCAAACACAGAGTTTGGTGCTTTGGGAGAAAAGGGATTATTATTGACTTCAGTTTCTTTTCCTGTGAGAGACAGAACGTCTCTACTACTCACTGAGTGCTGGGTTTCCCAGACCACCAAAGGCTGCAGTGCTTAATGAAGCTAGACCTCCAAACGATGGCGGTCGACTGAAAGGCTCTGTGAATGCAAACAATTTACAACAATGAATCCAACAAGAATATATTTACACTAACACACAATTATACACTAACACAACAGATGCCTAGTAAGTTTTTTGATCTTTTCAAAATCATACCAGTTTCAGAGGAATTTCAAGAACTGTATTTTCAAGAATTTCAAGAAGAGTTTTATGATCAATGTTCCATTAAATCTATAAAAACGTAACACTTCTATTGACTTTATTTAGTGATAACTTAAATAAGAGACCAGTAATCGTGCCAATTGCTCTATTGAGTGTTTGTGTTGTCGTAGCACTACCGTGCTAATTAGCCTAGCTGAAATCTTCCAGTACAGTAGGATGTGTGGGGAATTAATGATTATTACATTTAATACTAAATCTATTTCTTTTTGTTATTGCCAAACAACACGGATATGCATGCGTATGCTGTTCATAACGTTCAACGCATGGCTATATTTCATATTGCGTTCAGAACATGCCAACCACAGCTAAAGAACGACATCTAGTGGATGGTGGTGAAAATGCAAGTAAGGTTTGTCTTACCTAAGTGAGGTGCTGGGCCAAGGAAGTTGCTAGGATGATGTGGGGGGTGTCCAAATGGAGCAGAGGCAGGATGTGCAGACCCTAAAAATGTGCAGACAGTACGTTTTCAATGCAAAATCCCAACTAAGCAATAACGAACCATTAGCACTTGATCGTGTAAGAAGAGCGTGATCTTCTTTAGTTCCGCTAAGACTCTTGTAATCCACTCACCTGCTGCTGAAAACAGAGTTGCAGGTCGTGCAAGGTCGTGAGGATGATGGATGGCCCCGAAGAGAGTGGGACCAGGGGGCCGACTTAGACACTCAGGCTTGAGGCCAAAGTCCAGCTTGTGTGGGTCAACCTGCATCTGCTGCTGGAGAAGGCAAGACGACAACAACTGTGTCACCACTTTTATGATCTAATGCATATCGAGAAGAGTGTCTCCAGGTCATTTCCACAGATCTCACCTTTACTTTCTGTTGGTGGTGGTAGATTTGCCAGGCTATATGGACATGCATAGCACACCACTTCCCTGGCTTCTGTGGAGGAAACACATTTTGGTACATTAGACAAAGATGTCAAAATTGCAGTTCCATATCATTAATTCTACGTAAATAATATAATCTCTACTCAAACGTTTAATAGTGAATGTACATTTTTGACACTGCACAATGCATACTGCACAATTAATTAAGCTCAAAATCAACATCAATTTATGTTCCACGTTATTCAAATTGAATCGACATTATGCTTTTCAAACAGGAGTCATGTGGTGTCGCTCTTAATGCACAGCCAATTAAAAGAAGCGCACAGTTGAGGCCTGGCGGAATGAAACGCTAATGAGCATTTACTCAGTGTCCTGCAGAGTCCTAAGGGAAACCAACTGAAGAACTGATAAAGCAAGTCTTACCCTGAGAACCGGCCGGAACGGATCCGTCAGCTAGAGAGCGAGCGAGCGAGAGAAAGGGAGAGAGAGATTAGGGACACAAAGCCGTCACTCAGCGTTTTAATTAGCATCCGAGCATCGCTTCATCACTGACCAAATTAAAATGTTAAATTTCCCTTTCTAATGAAGCCTTTTGTAACTAATTGGACAGAATCTGGAATCTCAGACTTCCTGCCACTGTCGGAATACCAAGTCAGAGAAGCGGCGTAATGAGACCGTAATGCAGCGACATTCACCGCTCTGCGCACGCGTCCTGAGCGGTTCCTTACCCGTGGATCCTTCTGAAGGAGTGTGTGTGGAACGGCTCCAGGCCTGGCGGCCACGTCCAGGGGGTTTGACGTCTGTGGAAACACATGGGGAAACAAGCTTAGCCACCGCCTGCTTGAAACTTCTTCACATCCCCAATATTGTTACAGTATTTTACCTTTCGAATTTACCAACTTACTAAGTTAATTTACATGAGCATTTTTGCAAATCACAAACTCTTTTAAACAAACTTTTATGTGCCTTTTGCTTTTTTATCTCTTGAAACATGCACAAACTCACAACTGCTAAAAGCAGTAGAAAATAATAATAATAATAATGAGTATTTGTAGGGCGTTTTTCACAGTTTTAACTGTCTCAGAAAAGAACACAATTTGGAGCTAAAAAAAGAANTGAATATTTTGTAGTTTTGCCAAAAAAAAAAAACAATCAATCTCACTGATGCTGTTTGAGAAATCAGTCGCCTTTCAAACTTATCTTGCCCTTCGCCTTGCAAATTACTTTGAAAAAAAAAATATTCTGATTCGATTTTGTTTTTGAATTTGGTCCAGACAACAGTATTGTGCATCATACATTTCAAACTTGTGTTTTTGAACAGCAGAATCATTGACGAATATATGCTTAATTCCTGGAGACCGGCACATTCCTGAGGCGCACGTTCCACGTGTGTGTGGATTTGGGTGTAGTCTGGACATTTATTGCTTGATATTGTGATACCTTGGGCTGGAACGCCCCCTGCAGAGATCCGAAGGGCCCTGTTGGCGGGATGACAGGCGGAATGCCAGATACAGCCGGGGGGTACGAGTGGAACAGCTAAGAAAAGCAAGCGGGAGAGACAGTTACTCGCAGGGCTGACGTTTGAAGGTGTCAGCTGCTTACAGTTATCCCGAGACAACACAAGGCTCGCCGCTGACATCAACACGCACATCATATGGAAATGCTTCACTAGAGCAGACAGCAGATTTGGGGCCTTGGTAATAAAAATAAATTCTTTGTAACACCGAACAGAACTACAAAGCATCGGTTCCGCTCCAGATGAGGATAAACCTCTGCGTGACCTGCTGCTGCGATGACATTCGACAAAGATTAACAGCGAGATGGATTTACAATATGGGTCACCCTCCATTCTGCCCTGATAGCCGCGACTGTTATTACCGCCTAATGCGTGTAATTACAGCAGAATGAGTTTGCGCATGGTCGGCGTTCGCGAAGCAATCGCCGCTAAATAGCAACGTGGTTATTTAAGGGCGGCGATCTAAATGAATTACAGCTTTATTAACCCGATGGCCAGGCCAAGCGAGACGATTTTATCTCAACGCCGCACTAAATTATATTTGCTCAAAATAGAATGGCAGCATTACAATTGTGCATTTAATACATGCATTACAAAATCATTGCGGTAATCGCACCAGCTCCATTTTAACGACATATTTGGCCGTTGCCACAAAGAAAAACATTAGCGGGACTCACGCTGTGTCGGTAGAAGGGATCGACTTTGGTCGGGTATTTCTCGAACTGTGGAGAAGAGGAAAAAAAAAAAATCTCAGTGCACAAACCTATATATGCAAACAATACATACAGTGTACACAGCACAGGACCAGTGGCTAATCGGGGAACCCACTTATTAGCGGGGCTCTAAAACACCCAGTAAGCATAAAAAAGAAATCTGTTCTGGATCCAGAAGGAACGTTTCCCACTTGTAAGTAAACAATGCGGCACTAAAACTGGTTTTATACTCTCATTAGCTAACACAGTGACATTCTCCAGGCCTTTGAGTCTGGCAAGTTTCAAAAGCTGCGCTAAAGCCTCTGTTGGCCCAGTATAAACGGGCTGTGGCCATTGTGGTGACTGGAGAGCTACATGTGGGAACGATTGTGTGAAGCTTTAACTCTCTAATCAGATCCGCTCCCTGCCAGCCAGCAGTCCAAAGCCCGTCAGAACAAATGATGTCATTAAATGGGGAATGAATAAACTATTTTCATTCTCAAGGCTTGGCTGGAATTTAAATGTAGCACCAGCAGCTTTGATTGCCAAGTCTAAATTCATACAGAGAACAAAGAGCGGGGAAGCATGCCAGAGAAGAAAAAAAAAAACGGCTTTTTAACAAAGCCGCATTGTGGCAAAAAAATAACAGTAATAGTTGAGCAGCCTCCGTTTGCAAAATCTGCACACACAAGACACACTTGCAGATACATCAAGTGAGGTCTCGCCATTGACGTAATACATTTTCCTACCCACTTACTCTACCAAATAAACGACGAGGTGATACAGAACACAAAAAGTTCCCCAAAGTGGCTATAGGTTAAATATGGATTTAAATGTTACACGCAGTGATAAGATAGTCTTTCTCCAGTGTTTGTTTCAAATCTATCATGCACTACTGCATAACTACAGTCATGCTCATTTTAAACACGCGCACACACTGACATGCAAAATTTGTTTTCAGGCTGTGTTCCACTTATCCTCACATTTCTGGCTGGGGTACGCACCATGGGCGGTGCAGGCGTGGGCATGATGGCGTGGGGGAAAGGGGTGAAGGTGTGCTGGTGCGTGTGTTGGTGTGTGTGTTGGTGCTGGTGCTGATGTTGGTGCTGATGCTGATGAAACTCTGTCCGCAGGTAAGGAGGGAGACCCAGCGATGCCCCACGATCAGAGCTCTGAGATGCCAGGAAACGAGTGTTCAATTCTTGCCGCAGAATATCTTGTTCTGAGAACGAAAATGGAAAGGCAAATTGTTGTTTGGAGAGCTTTTCTCATAATCCCATCTATGTTCAAAATGTAGAAAAATGATTAGCACAACATGAAGCTTCACGCTGGTTATAACACGAGAAGCACTAAATGTGTTTCTGAAAGGACGCCCTCTTGTTCCGGCCCACCACATCATGTGGCATGAGAGGCGGGTACCTGAGTAGGCACTGCCAGCTGGGTGTCCGGGGACCGGCAGAGTGTTTGAGGTGAGAGGAGGCGGTGGAGGCAGAGCAGCAGGCGACGCAAACATATTGGTGTGATGGGGAAGATTGGAGGGCGGCAGGGAGGGGGGGAAGGCGTGAGATGTTGTGGGGTTTGCTGGCAGGGGGAAAGAGGACGCTGCCCCAATAGGGGCAGGTTGGTGGTGGTTCAGATGCTGGGCTGAAGAATGACTCGGGGGCTTCCCAGGAGTGCTGCTTCTACTGCTGCAGAGACAAAGGTGGAAAAGGTGGGAGAGAGTGAGCAATATATTGTGTGGAAGCGAGTTATAAAGAAGAGAAAGAAAAAAAGAAAAAGACAAATAGAGATGAGAGAGAGAAAGAGAAAAAACAGAGAGTGGGATAGAAATTGAGAAAGAGGTTGAGGAAGAAAGGGAGAAAAAAAAAACATAAACATTGATACATTGTGTTTGTATTAGAATGCATTGTACAGAAAAAATGACATTGTTTCACTTAATGACATTTGAAAAAAATTCTGCACATACAATCCCAGTAGCAATTCCAAAAAGCCAGAGATATACATTCAGTGTGTTTATACATAAATGATGAAAAACATTTTCGACCAGGACCTGATGTAACACAAGCACTTCTCAAAGTCACACGCAAAAATCAACAAAGAGCTCATTCTCAGGCTAAGCAATGATTACATTGTTAATTACATTCGTAATAACAACTGTGCATATGGAACACGAAAAGGTGTAATTATCCAGAGCGGAAGAACGCGCGGGGTGAACTGAGCAACACACGATGGCGGAGGAGGGTGAGAAGCTCGGCAGGAAACATTTTCTGCAAGCGGCTGCCAGCAACAGGACAGCAGCATCGGAGTGGGAGGAGAAGGAATCAAACTGTCTCCTCACTCAGCAGGGGTTCTGTTCCACACACACACACACACACACACGATACATCTCACACGCTAACACAGTTCTGATGCAGTATTTAAGAGGCGTGGGTCTGAACATCTGCTCAATTAGTGTATAATTCATAGGAGTAGCCTCAGAGCTGCCGGAGAAATCTGTGAAATCTTTAACCCTGATGCTAATGTACTGTACTTTAGCAGCACTCACCTCACGCCGTTAAGAGTAAGGCCTCCGCCGTAGGCTGAAACAGGACGTGGGTGACACCGTGACGGCGGGCGGTGAGATGCAGCTTGGGTGGCGTTCTGGTGAGCTGGTGAGGGGGGATGGTGGAAGATGGCCGGCGTGGGGGGTGGTCGCGGGTGGAAGGTGGTCTCCGGTGGGTGCTGAGGTTTAGTTGCTTGAGCGGGATCACGGCTCTGGTTAAGAGGTAGAGCGGTGGAGGGTGTGGATGGCCTAACCAGCCGCTCCTTACAAGGCTTCTGGGTTTGGGTTGAACTTGAGGGCAAGGGATGTGGCCGATTGGACGGTGGTTGCTGTGGGTGAAGGGGGTTGGGGATGGGTGGTTTGGGACGGGAAGTGTGCACCACTGAGGGCGTGGAGGATGGAAGGTCTCGAGAAGCCTCTTTGCTCTTCTCCTGGCTGCGCTCTAGACCCGACACCTTGGGAAGGCCCAGGCCTCGCGGCTCCTGGCTGGCATTGGTGGCGAGTGTGTGAACACTAAACTCTGAAACTAAGCAGAAACATACACACTGTTAGTGAAAAGGAAATATTCACAACAGATACTATGTAAAACCACAGCAGAAAAAATAATTTTTATATTTAGTTTATTTGGAAACACAGGGTTATTATGACTGTACGCTAATATTAGAACAGCATTTAATCTGAGACAAAATTTAGACTCTAGCAGACATTTGCCAAAGTGTCACAGATCGAATTTGAAAGAGAAAGAAGTGCAATGTCCACGAAGAAGCCGTGTTTGTGGCACATACTATTGTGAACAAACTTTCTCTGTGACAAAGAGGAGAACGTGAGTCATGTTCTCACGTTACAGACCATAATCTTCATTCTGTCTGAGAATCAACAGGACAAATCTCCACCCAAACATTTCTAAGCTGAAAACAAATGCAGACGTCACGCTAATAAAATAAGCAGTGGAAAATCTGTTTATTATTGTATTTTCAGTTATTTTCCTCACATTTCTATTCTCCATTAAAACATATTGGACGCGAATGCCAGTTCAAATCACGAGGTGACAAAATCATCGATCAGTGTCAGTAGAAGTTGGCGGTGACCTCACTCAGATGTGAATGTCATGTCTTTTAATCGTCCAAAAAGTAGATGATAATTTATTTTCTGCGTATATATTATTATTTAGAACAATTAACTTCACCCGTCACCCCTTTGATCGATATATCTGCTGTCAAATTGTATATGTTATGACACGCCAAATAAACAAAAAGTCACCTTGCCTCAGATTATTGAAGGTTGGACGGCACTGATTTTATATAGTAAAAAAGTAATATCAAAGAAGGATAGCCAATTTTACACCATTAAACACCATAAGCCGATTATTCCAGTTTAACTTTTCAATTAGCCACAGCAAGTCTGTTGTTTCAGCCTGAATCTCTGATCACTTTCTGGAACATGATAAGGCCCTGGATGGCCAGGAAAGTCCTAATCCTGTAGTTAATGTTTGTCTGCAGGGTCAGAGCAGATGACTACACTGAAGAGACCCTGCGGACACATCTGCCATATGACATGGAGGAAGAGAAGACAAACTACCATTTCTATGCTCACCATTGAAACCAAACACCTCACACAGCTCCTCACACAAAGAAGAACATCATTTCTGTGCATCACTCACAGGAAAAAAATCCAACCGCATTAGGGGAAGAGACAGGCCATGTCACTTGACATGCTTTTGGCAAATCAGGCAATTGATTCATGTTTAAACACAAGGGCAGCTCATCCTGTCGCTGTCAAATCCGTCCGTCCAGAGGGCGCAACAAGTCCAGCTTTATCTGCCCGGATTACAGGATTCAGGGCTGAGAGGGTGAACGCTCACAGAAAACCCTTTCACACTTGTTTGTGTCGGGCTTTTATAAATGAGCTCCCTTCAGATTTTATATCTCCACTAGGCCGGCACAGCCTGACATGACACGTAAGGACAGACTTGCGCTCTTCACTAGACACAATAATACAGAAGGGCCCGTCTCGCTTTTTCATGCACTGTGGCCTTCACATTGATGGAAAAATTCCAAAGCTGTATAAAAGGCTGAACCGCAGAGCGCTCAGCTTTTCCTCCCCGGAGCAACTCTGTGAATGTACTAACATACGCCCTCCACAGCAACAAAAAGCCTGACAGAAAGTGAAAGCACTGCTTATTCATTCGGTAATGAAGACTCCAGGGCAGCAGGGAGTGGAGGAGAAGTGTTTCTTCTCTCTGGGGAGATAATTTGTCAAGTCTCCTTGATCCCTTGAAACAAATAAAAGCTTTCACATGCCTGAAAAAAAAAAGAAAGAAAAGGAAAGGAGCTGTGATTTTTATTCCAAATGGCAGACGCAGAGGAAGTTCCTGAGGATGGTGGAGCAGACTGCTGGCTCGTATCATCACGTGAGGGGGCTTGGGTGAGGTCTCCACGGATGACAAAACTCTGCTCATTATTCTGAGGTGGGTGAATTTTGAAAGCACATTTAAAACCAGAGCAAATCAGACCCGAGTCCCCGAGAACCCACATAACCAGTGCAGGGAGAATGCTCTCCAGTTATCTCCAGAAAAGACGCTTATCATATTCACTTACTTAAGTCCTCGAGACAATTTACACAAACCTTTATAAGTATGTTATTGCGCTGATTCTGTTAGATGAATTTCTGTAAAAATATATTATAGATAGTACACTATGCAGTATTTATTGAGCAAAACACACACACAAACACACACACACACACACACTCTCACTCTGGTCAATTTTCTAATGCCAATTAACCTGAAAGACATGTTTCTGAAACCAGAAACCCAAAGAAAACCCACACAAGCACAGGGAGAACATGCAAAATTCTACACTATATTCTATATTGAAATATTTCGACAGTGTGGATTAACAGCAGACCAAGCGAGAGCTCCCTGATCCAGTGTGAATGTCGGTGTGCAGAGCTACAAGGTTACGCTCGGCCTCTCTGGGTGGCATGAGCTGAGGAGAGATTCTTCTGGCAAATGCCACTCATGCTGTTAGGAGCGGGCTCCAGGCATCCTGACACTTCCACATCCCTCCTCCCTGAAATAGTCTTGCGCGCCCCTGTCAGCTGGAGATGAGGTCTGGGGTTCTGGGGCCTTCCTTCAGCGCCCGCAGGCCCGCGTTAAGCTTTTCCCTTCATTGTTACTGACAGCTCTGTATGTCTTCCCCGCCTGACGGATGTTTTACTGTCAAATCTACTGAGCGGAGACTTCAGCCCGCTGGTACCTATTCAGACATAGCTACTTATGATCGCTCAGAGCGGAAGAAAGGACAAGGATAAAAGATGAAACGAGGACCACAGAGGCCAGAAAGCTCTTGGAAAAAGAAGCCACAGTTTGCTGCAGCAGAAACAAGCATTCAGCCGGGTAAACGGACGCTCACACAATAGACTCACTACCGTTCTTCACGTACTCCGTACACATATATACTCCATGCACACACACACACACACACACACACACACACACNCGTACACATATATACTCCATGCACACACACACACACACACACACATATATATATCAAATCATCTTTTTTCTTTCTGTTAATTTTAATTTAAAATGTAACGTCTTCTCTTCCTCTCACCTTCTCCTTTCCTCATTGCTTAATTCTTTACAATCTCATTTATCGAGAAGCAAAAATAAAGCCGTAAGACTAAATTCTGCATTTCATAATCACGTGATATTGATGAGCATGAGATGTTCTCCGTTCAGTACAAGTTTTGAGAAGCTAGTCGTGGTTAATGTGGAACCATCAACAACTAGAAGAGCAGCAATATTTCTAGAAGAGATATGAACGTGCTGAGTTCACCGCCATAATCAATCAGTGTAATGACCAGACGACCTGTACAGAGCTTAACCTCAGAGCTGAAATAACAGCTTCTGACCCAGGAGTCTTCATTATACACGCGCTGTAACGCTGACCTCACGATGCTGTCACGCTTTGATTTGTGTTTAAACTCTATACAGCATTAAAGAAAAGCTCCACTCTTAAAGCATGTAGTGGAGCTAATGGGATTTATTATGGTTACACAAAACTACATCTTAATAGCAGGGCTGCAATATTACAATAACACATTATAGAACTGTAATTGTAGAAAAAAATATATATATATATATATTGTAAAACAGACAATATTAATACTGGAATATATACGTATATAACGTGTGTGTTAGTGTACACACATGCACACGCACCCTATATGAATAAATGAATAAAATAAAAAATTGCAATTGTTAAATTAACACATAAATCAAACAATTATAATAACAATAATGCTCATATTAAGCAATATAACAACAAACCACATAAGTCATACACACAAAGCAGATATGTTCTGCTGATTTTGCACGTCAAATGTAGAAAACACAATCCAAACACGACGCAGATGTCTGTGTTTCTGTTGGCCGAGTTGGAAGCGCTGGACTCTGCATGATGGTTTCTGTGTCTCCAGCAGATGGCTGAGGTGCTGAGTGTTGTCTACTGCGTGAAGCTGCTCAATCTGCTGTAATTACTGTGATTAACACAGAGATGCTTCTCTAAGCACTTGTGACACCCCCCCCACACACACACAAACACACTTTCATTATATCATAGTCGGTGGCCAAACCTAAAATCTCATTTTGACGCTCCAACATTCAAAGTTGTGTTGCCCAGAGAAGGTATGCAAAAGTTCCTAAAGGGCGCCACTTTGATATAATATCCGAGATTTGGGTCCTCGCTTACAAATAAATGCTTGTACAACACAAACACTTTCCTCACCTACCTACCTATACTCTTCTACAAACCAACAATTATCTTCAATCTCTGTTCAAACTCTGCAAAAATGTTCAGAATAAATCCACAAGTATAGACCCCCACGCTGCTCTTGCAAGCATCTGTTTTGTACTAGTGGATCACAAAACATCCTGTCTATTTCTCAGACACTGCGATTAGGAGGCTAGTGGTAAATGGATATATATGTTTCTCTGAAGCACTGATGTCAAGAACTCGGTGCATGTGTTGAAAGTGATAGTTGTTGGCAGGAGGATGGGTTTCCTGCAAAGTGAGGACAGTGTTGATCTCTCTGACAACAAATCTTTATATATCCCTCAGGACTGAGATCATGTGCACACGGAAACCAGAGAACACACTGACAGCTGGGAAAATGCCACACACACACACACACACACACACACTCTCACACAGACTCTCACACACACACACACAGACTTTAAAATTCTTAATAATAGTTACACAAAATGCACCAAACTTCAACTCTCCTAAGCACGTCTTATTATTTAAGATTCAGGACTTCTTGAATCTTGAAAAACAGAAAGTAATGATGAGGTTAATGAAGATTTATGAAAGCTTTTTAAAACTCAAACTGTTGAAGGAATAACGGAACATCACTGATTTGAGGAGATCTGGCCTGATTAGATTCTTGTAGTTATTTGGACTAGAAAATTTAAGCAACTATACATAATGTACATAAAACACTATTAATACTAGTAGCTTGTTACTACTTGAATCCTACTTGTTAGAATTAAACCAACCACACTGACTAATCCAGTTTGAAGACTTCACTGAAAAGTTATAGACGTACATAAAACTAAAACCCACATCTGCAAGACACACAGCTAATACAACAGCAATGCTAGTCAATAAAAAAAAACAGAAATATATTATTAATCATGCAAATTCCAAAACCAGTCAAAAACAAACCTGCAATCCGAGCCTCCATTTGACCTTTAATTTAGCCATTAACCATTTTAATATGCCGGTGCATTATGTCCAACAGATGTCCGGTGTAAAAAGTGAGACACTTGTTACAAGATCCTGTTGCAGTCACAGCTTTCCAACTACGTGAACACACACACACACACACACACACACACACACACACACACACACACACACACACACACACACACACACACACACACACACCTGTTTACTGTCATTTACCTAAAGAACGTGGATGGCTGCTGGATCAGTGACCTGTATTAAAAAGTGTTTTTACAGCAGCTGAATTTTTCATGTCCTGCCGTGGCTGGTTCTTGGTTTGGGTGTGAGGTGAACGCCGTGACCCGGTGGGCTGTACCGCGGCGTTTAAAGAGGTGCCAAGCAGTGAGATTACAGCAGGCCAGAAGGTCAACTGGTTAGAAATAGAGCTGTGTACATTTCATTATTCAGTATTTTCAATAGGAATGTTGTTTTTGTTCACCTCTCTTATTTTCTTGCTCAGTATTGTCATTTTAACTGACTCTGATTGGTCAAAATTTGCTTAAAAACATATTCTCTTACAAAGTGTTGTATTAGAAATACATGCACAATTGAATACACATTTTAACAAAATATGAAAATAGAGAACAGACTCAAATTCCTTGTCTTGAAGAAACTTGGTCAATACAGCTGATTTTTAAAAATATTTAAAAAAAAAACATTTAAAAGGTTAAAAATTACAAAAATAGGTTTTGTAAAAACAACTTTTTCAAAATGCATTTTTTATGCAATAGCAAAGCATTTTGTATAACTAAAATACTGTACACTTTTTTTTAAAGTACTACTGTACAGCCCCCTGTTTTTTTGCAGCGTTAACAGGACACCAATTCTATTCTGGCCCTTTAAATCCCCATTAGTAGCGATCCCTAGGGGAACTTCAAACTGTCTTCTGTTTTTTCTCTCTCTTGCTCGGGTTTCACAGCGGAATCGTTTTAATCCGGTGAAACGGCGACGCGTCTCTCTGTATCAGTGACTATGTGACACAGGGGACAGAGCGTTGCCCTTCACTCAGATCTCTGGAAACACAAGCTCTCCAACAAACCACCAAAAATGGCAGTTACCAGCTTTCACATCCTGTGTGTGTGTAAAGCTCTCTCATTACCAAAGGCTCATGTTTCAGAAAGTTGGGATTAGAGACACACATGCTGTGTGCGTGTATGCCTGAAGGGTGTTAGGACTAAGCCACCTGGAAACGCCAGCTTCCTAGGGCACGGCCATGAAGTAATCTCTCTGCTCAACCTGTTGTCGAGAAAATAAAAGTGGCTGTTAATTTTTGCCATAACCAGGTGCTCTTATTGATTAAATTAAACACGAGAGCAAGAACAAATTAATAGATACATTATTAAATGAAGTCCATCCATCCATTTTCCATTTCTGGGTCTGGGGTGGTGGAGCCAATCCAAGCAACTATGGACTTGAACATCCTAGATAATTGGCCAACCAATCACAGAGCAGGACACACATGTTCTTACATATACTACGGTAATTCTTCTGCATGTTTTTGGACTGTGAGAGAAAACTGGAGACCCGGAGGAAACACA
>SOMO01000008.1:800791-814274 GCA_028128575.1 Paedocypris carbunculus | reverse complement strand
AAAAGAAAAATCAACAAAATAATCGTTAATTAATCGTAATTGTGTTAACATGTTCAATACTCGTGATTTTGATTTTAGGCATAATCGCCCAGCCCTAGAAAATCCAACTATCATATTCAAAGACTTTGAACAACAACACAGAGACTGGATGTTGTAGCAAAAAAAAAAAGATTTAGATATAGTCTTAAAGGGTTTTTTTTGGCTTTGCAGACATTGTTGTATGCAATATATGGCAAGCCAAAATAGGCATTTTATTTTGACAAATGTAAAAGATAAACTCAATACCCCTGACTTGGTGTGTGACTGATTCCCAACTAGACTTGTGAAGACGTAAAGCACCAAAACAGATAGCTATGATAGCTGAAAAACATACAAATAAAAATTATAATACTCTCTAGCATTAAAACGCTGAAAAGACAATCTACAATAATCTCTGAAAATCTAAAAGCACTTTGATTCATTCCAAACTCGTCATGTCGGCTGTAGTGGTGTTTACAGCGTGTGTCACTTGCATCTCGTCTTTCCTCTCTTCGCCATCCTCCACTCTCCAAGATGGATGAATTTACTTTAGTCCTACAACCTCTGGGGTTCGAGAGCAACCTCAAAACGACCTTTTAGAGTGACGGAGAAGGAGCGAAGCAGCACAGTGGTTGAAGTGTTATGACTGTAGGCGGGATGGACCCGAGAAGATGGACGACGTCGCACTACTGCGCGACTCCCAATTTATCACCGGTTCCGCATCACCTGCTCTTTTCTCTGTGTGAAACCAGGACCTTAGTAAAAGCGCTTTTTAAAACACATCCTCGTTCCCGGTGGCAGGAAAACCACTTATAACAAGTCTCCTGGAAAAATACAATCATCTGGTTACACGGCATTGCTTACTCATACGCGAGGACAAGCGAATGCCACAGGGCTGGACGAGGGGGGGCTTTTGTTTGCCGACCTTGGGCAGTAAATCAGGATGATGCCTGTGGTGAGTTAACCTCACTCTGTCAGAGGATGAGACAAACACAGAGTGCTCTGAATTACAACCCGTCTCTCATCACACACACTCTCGGCAAGCCGTAAATTACCGCCTGTCTCCAGACACACCGGAGGATTTGTTCTGAGGGACGTCCTGTGATTCAGCGCGGCACAGACTTTACAGTGCAGTGAAATTCGAATTTTCGACGGTACTTCACAAAATCAAGAACAAAAAAAACGTTAAAAAAATGGATAATGATTCATTTCAATTCATGGATATTAGTGTACTCTGCGGATTATATGGAAATTGGTGAAATATAAATAGTATAAAGTGTGTAAAGCCTACACTTATTTGAAAACTTAATTACTTAAAATTGTTTAAAATATTATACATATGCAGTAGAGAGAAAGAGGAAGAGAAATGGAATCTCCATTTATTTACATTTCTGCACTTTCATCTAAAGCAGAGTCAAACCCTGTGACCTTTAGTGTTGCTGCTGACACACTTCCTTACCATTGAGCCACAGGAAATCTTTTAAATCTTATATCAATTACTTCTAATCCATTTTAAAGCAAACCAAACACTCACACACACACACACACACACACAGACACACACACCCCGAGCTTGATAAACTTGCGATGGCTTTCATCACAACCAGGTCATTTGTGAGACAGCAGCGTTCCCTGCTCAAGAAGACTTCACGTCTATCAACCAGCTCTTAAAGAGCCCTCATCTTCCTCAATCACACGCTCTTTTCTCCATCTACACATCCTCTTTCTGTCTTTTTCAATCTTCTCTCAGTGCCATCGCTATAAAGACTCCATCACGGCACTGCTCTTCAGACCAAGGCTGCTGACGGTGAGCTTGTGAGGCGAGGAATGGAACTGTACACACTGTTCCGGAAAAACAATAAATAAGATAAATAAAACTACCAGACGTGTGTTAGGAACTCTAGATGAGTGTGTCACGCACATGAAGAAGAGTTAGTGAGGTCTCACTTGTGAACCATATCTTTAAAGTCCCACTACATTTATCAAGTGGATGTTTACTTTTTGTAAAGGATGTAGAAGGAAAAAAGAGTGCAGAGGACAGTGACTGAAGGAGACGGGTGGTGGCCATCTTCAGCAGGACACACGGGGTAGTTGCAGATGAAGTGGGGCATTTAATGACTTTGGCCCGGTTAAGACACAGAGCTCGGAGAACATCCAGAGGAGAGGACGTATGCTCTACCAACACCTCCATTTCAGAAACACAAAGCCATCGACTGTGACGTTTCCAGCTGCTGTTTGTGGTGTTTTTAACATCACTTTACTCTGCTTGTGCACTGCTTGATCTGCTTCTCCCCAAAGTGACGATTCCCTCTCATCTCACACACTTCCACCAGCGTCAACCACCTGAAAGTGAGAAACACACGATGCATCTTCCTGCTTGGCTCCGGGCAAATATTGACATCTTTTCTTCTTCCTTTCAGCTCTGCTTTCTCTTTCTTCTTTTGTTTAGGAGGGTTAAGAGTCTGAGTGACTGGTAATCCTCCGCAACACACACAAGATGCTGTCTTTCATTCTCCAGGCATTAAAATGCCAAAGTGCTTGGGTTCATTTGCACCTGTGCTACGAGCCACTCGTCGCTTTTCTGTCTCCGCCGTCAATACGGGGATTTGCATAGAAGGACAAGATGAGAAAACCGCGTTTGAAAGAAGAGAGCGAGTGGCCTGGTGGAGAAAGACGACTCGTGTACAGTCTCCCAAGCGTCGGCTCTTCAGCAGCCGAGGAGGCGGCTGGTGTTAGTTTAGGGCTCACAAAGGATGCTTGAATCCTTTCAGAGGTCGTGATGGCTGCTGCGAGGCATCTCCATGAGGGACGGCCATTCAGAACCCCAGTGAACCCCACAAATCAAACCTCGGAAGGCCATCAAAGAGCAGAATGTGGGAAATGTGTTTGGGCTCCCGAGGGAGAAGAGCAAGGAAAAGGGGGAACAAGGGGCTTGTCGGCATCAATCAGTTCCTCTCTTTCACCTCCTCCCTGGGGTCAGATCTGCTTCCAGCCTCCGTCACCCCACCCATCATGTTCTCCATCCTGGTAACGCACCATTACAGAGGAATGTGGATTCACTAGCCTGGGCTCCATTATGTTCGCCTGCCCGGGGTTTGTAAAATAAGGGAGCTCGGATTCCAAAGGTTTTAAGAGCAAATTAGTGGTGTGGTGATGGGCTCCTGCTGTCTAAAGACACTGGGCTCTTAAAAGCCTTAACTGATTCCAATGGCCAGGCCTGCAGCTGCTTTAACCACAGACTCCACACAAACAAACTTCCTCAGGGCCTGACAATCACCTCCGAAGAGCCAATCACAGCTCCTAGCCGGATAAAGACGCACGTTTAAAACAGGCACGTCGCGCGCTATCAAACGAATAGGCCGGAATCGGTTCTTCCACCAGCGTCTGCGGCGCTACATCCACCATCTTTATTTAGCATTTCACAACTAATCAATTTCCATAACAGAAGCCAGACGCCTCCGCACATGGGACCCGGTGTGCGGCGTTTACACATGCTGCGCCCCTGAAATGGATTTTCTCATTCATCACTCAGCAGCACATTGGGATCTGTTTAACAGAGTGGCTCAGATGGATTTCTCCCAGCACATATGCGCCGAGAAAGCGCGGCTACAAACACACTGTCAATAGATTCGCAGTCAGCCGGAGGGAAACGCACCGCTTCCCGAGCCACCCAGGAAAGGAAAACACATTAAACACAATCCGCCTGTTACTCGAGTAGATCACACCGTCCAGAGCTGTGAGAACGAAACCAGTCTGACACTTGAGATGTTCTTTGTCTGATGCTTCTTTTTTACTCATCTACTTTTCATCAAACTTGAGTTTAGAAGCATCTTGATGGCGTGAGTGCTTAATCTGTAAACATGAGGGAACACATCCAGCTTACCTTTAACTGCAGCTGTGCTGAAGAGTTTCTCGGAGTTGGCATCGGAGACCTGAGGAAGAGAGAGAGAATCAGAACATCTGCTTCTAAACCAAGCAGGTGGGCTTCATCATCAAAGGTAGAGCAACACTAATGAGCGTGGAGATTAGAGATGTTCCCGCGCTGGCCACTAGGTGGCACTGTTGCACCACGGACAAAACCACGCATTTGAACAGAGTTAACGCATTACCATTTTATGTTATTGTGTAAACATTCGGTATTGCAATTTACACGTCATTTGGGTAATGAAAGACTATTTAAGTGACAATGCGGTGTCAAAGGTGTATCGGCTGATTCAATTGACTAAACAGTAACAAAGACGGAATCACCACAGTGCATCAATTCAGTGTCGATCATAAATCCACTGAACTGTCATTTAAGACAAAATTGATATTTTTGGTCAATGCTTCTATTTACCACGGTTCAACTGAATCACAAAAGAAAGAGAGCAAGAAAAACAGGTTTTTTTTTCTTTTTCGTAACAGCACATTTTGCAATGTGCATTATGTGTATGATTTGTACATTGCATATCAATGCTATACAGAATAAAATGTTAATGTCTTAGATAACACAACCTCTGAAATAAACGACAAACACTCAACAAGAAATTGCAATTAATGTGAATATGTAAATTGTAAACATGTGAATAAAAAGCTGTACAACCATAACACCTCGAAGCGTTATTATTTAATAAAATGGGACAATTTGTATAATAACATTAAGGAGCTTATTAATATTAATTAACATTCTTATCAGCGCGTTTTAACGATATTAATGTGACTGACGTCAAGAGATTTCCACATAACGGTGCTTGCGCGCCCCAGCTATATTAAAACAACTGGACAATTTTCATGTCCGTTTTTCAATGAGAATTAAGCTGAACGAATGCCAAAAACAACCCAAAGCATCAAGCAATCTAACTAGTTCGTGCATTGCAATAAAGCGTCGAATGGCACTGAGCATTTCAATAAATGCGAACGAAAATCTGTCGAAAAAGAAGCGCCCGTACCTTAAAGATGGCACGGGTGAAAGAGCGTCGAAATCACTTTGCAGAATCAATAAATGCGCAGTTTCACATTCTGCTTGTCAAACAATGTAATCCACAAGCGACGAAATCCTCTCACTCCATCGGAACGAATGACAGCCATGCAACACCACAAGCCCTTTCCAAGGGAAGAAGAAAAACATCCAGCGCTCAAAGGACAAAGGCAGCCGTGTGATTGTGCCCAAAAGCGCACGAAAGTGGAGACAATCCTTCACTTTGCCCTTGGTGAGAATTGGCCGTGTGTGAAATCCTCGGCAGCCGTCGCTGAACGGACGCGCTTTTGTGTCAGAGACGACGAACCCTGCGCCCGTGCGCGCGCGCCTCTCAGCGGAGCTGGAAAAGCCAACGACGCGACCAGTATGCTCCTCCAATGTGCGTTACGGGTGGAGTAGATCCACGCCGAACCTGCGCTTGTCCTCCTCCAAAGAACCGCTGCTTTAAAACTCGTCCTGGCGCTAGATCCAGTCAGTCCCTCGCGCTAGTGCCGTCTGAATCCCTACAAACTCTCTGTCTCATTCACGCAGCGGCTCTGGCGTCTCCCCTCGCGACGCGACCGGGTCCTCCCACTTCCTGATTCTAACCTGACTTCATTCAGCTCCAGTCCACCCCCCCCCCCCCCCCCTCGCTCTCCCCCCGCCCCCCTCCTCTCAGACGCTCGGAGCGCGTGCTGCGCTTCCTCCCCTCGGCTCCACCGGTCCGGCGCTGTCGGACGCACGGCGCATGTGCGCGGGACACTCGGCGCGAGCTACTGTCAGAACAGAAGAGCGAGACACGACACATGGCGAGCGGGAGCAGTAGCAGTAGCAGGAGCGGGAGACAAGGCGTCGGGAATAGAACGATGGTCTTTCGCAATCTGAGACGATGTCAGACGCTAACGCATTTCCCAGTTGGGTGCAGTTACTGTGGAATGGCGCGAGACACAAGGTCTCATTGTAAGTCACACACTTGTCACGTTCAAGCCACGCTGAAAAACACTTCAAACAACAGGCAGAATTTTGTTTACTTAACACCATTGCTTTTCGAAGACGCTTTGGGGATCTGCATTCATGTATTTCAGTAGTATTGAATGCATGAGTTTGGATTGTAATCTGGAAACTTCACAAAAAGAGGATCACACTTGGATCGCTAATTATGAGGTGACTGTGTTTTCCGATGCCCAATTTAGCAAGGCAAATTACAGGCTAAACTCATCAAGCTTGCCTGCAATTCCTGGGATTATGCAGAGTTCCTAATTTTGTTTCCAAACCATGGTGTAATATTAACCTCATTCCACGAAGGCCCGGATGAAAACACTGGATCTAATCCCACTAACCTCAGTTCATGAGCACTCAAACCCAAACAATCCAGCAATCTTCAGATAATGCCGGACATTCCTAGAAAATCTCTTTAATCTGACTGATATGGGGTCTCATGGCTTAGCGAACCAGTATTAACCTTGTGCACCATGGGTCAATGGATTAACTAGGGCCTTGCTTTTCAGTGACCTCTGTCCTCAACTTCCCTCTGCAGAGTAAAGAATAATTTAGCTTCTTGGTGGGATGTTTGTCTTGACTTCTCCGAAGCCTTCGCTGCATCTCATCTCTGCTTGTTTAGCATTAAACCTCCATCTAGTCTGCTCAGCCCAAACTAACAGACATGTGTTTATTGTTCTGAAGGCGTATATTGCAGAAATGAGTAAATGTAAAACATGTAGACACACATTTTCTGCAGCATAATCTTTACACGGTGGTCTAAAAAAATAAACAATACTTGGAAGGGTATGAAATATTTCCGCCCTGCGCATTTTAATTCTCTGCTAATTCACTTTGAAAACAAGTCTGCGGTGATCCAGGTTCAATCTGGCAGGTTTCAGAGCATCTGAGTTTCATTAGGGACATTGACTGAGAGCAAACTGTGGGGGTCTGGCTCGGAGCTGCTTTAGGGGCTGTTTCCTACAGACCAGAATCAAACGCCTCTAGTCGCAAAAAATGTCACAGATTATTAATCACACAAACTAAAGTGAGGAACACACAGATGGATGGTGTAGATATAATTGTGTACATATATTTACACACACACACACACACACACACACACACAGAGTGTGTGTATAGGCCCTCTATTTAAGTACGTTTTTGTATATACACATATTTACATACACTGCATATCTGTGTAGAAAGAAAACCACACACACATATACACACACATCTACACTCACGTGTATACACACACACACACACACACACACACACACACACACACACACACACACATACATACACATACACACGCACATGTATATATAATCTATATAAATTCTTTTTAACATTTATTTTAATATAGGTAAAGAATCTACACAAATATTATATTTTAACTACATATACCAAGTTACAATTATTATAAAAACTACTGCAGGAAAGACAAATCTAATCTACATCTGATTAAATAGATCTGATTACATTATGATTACACACACGGAGCATGTGGCGGTTGGGATGAGGTGTGTGAAAGCAGCCTTTATCCCCCGAATCAGAGCTCGTTCTCCTAAAGGCCTATCATCAGATTTGAGCAAAACCCCAAGCCTGTGATTACCTCTCCCGCTCCACAATCAACGTCCAGATCTCTCAGCGCAGATTATTTTTAATTCAAACGAAACGTTGACAGACTACAGAAAGCAAGGAGAGAGAACGAAAACGGGAGAGAACAAGGAGCTGCCATGGAACTAATTTGATGTGGCGATGGGGTATGGAGAAGTACTTTGTGAAGCTTGCCAGAAAAGTGGAACAGGAGATCAAACCTTAATATCCGGAGTTATTCTATGTATGTCAGTAATTGCCGTCTGTGCCTGTAAAATTCTGCCTATAGAATATAAGCCCCTTCTGCTGTCGTTTTGTCATATTTTATTCCTTTTCCCAGTCTTGATCCTCGGCTTCAAAGTAACCAGAGCCATATTTTCTCCCGTCCTCCATTTCCCCGCTTTCTTTCCTCTTGAAAACGCAGGGTTTAATTTTACAGGAACTCCACGCTAGATTGCGATCACAGGAGATTGTGGCTCGGTTATGGTCTATAGTTAGCTATTATGAAAGCAATCTCTCAGTCCATCTCCCGCTCTCTCTTTAAAATATTAGCATGCGTAAGTGTAACCCGAGGGGACTGGATATAATCTGTTAAATAGGGGAGCTCTGACTGGCCCTTGTCCGTAATCTCCTCTCTTGTATTCTCTCTGCTCTTTTCAGCCAGGCCTTTGAGAGACACTCAAAGAAAGGTCCATTTCTAGTGACACTTAAAACTCGGGCCGTCAGGAGGGAACCGGGCCAGCTCGTCTGAGGGGCCTCGGGGACGGTATAAGTGGCATCCAAACACCAGCTTCACAATACCAGCGCAGAGGAGGGTGGAGAGACAAAAGAGTCGGAGACTCTGATCCGAACTCAATCCGCTTCCCTCGCTTATTTTCCACAAACGGAATATCTGAACAGGGCCAGACGGATTCCCGGTGAAAATCCTGTCAGATATGTGAGTCGGATGAAGTGTTTTAGCTCTGAACACGGCTTCTGTCTCAGATTGACAAACGTGTTGGAAAACGGCAGAAGCTAGACATTTAATGTTGCAGCTATCCATTTTCTAAACCGCTTATTATATTTCTGGGTTATGGGGCAACAAATCTGTCCATTTTGGTACACTGGATACCCATGTTCCTAAAAAATGTCAGAGTTACAAAAATCCCCACTAAAGAACCGTTATCGACTCTATTTTAATAACTATTATCAGTCACGTACAAAAGACAATCTTTGATCCATAAATCAATAATCCAGAAAAGGCGTGTTTAAAAAAAAAAAAGACTTTACAGCGGACATGTACTTCTTCTCACTTTCTTTCAATCTCTTCCTCCCAATGAAATAGAATTGTAAACAAACAATATTTGGCCTTTGTAATAGAGTTTCTTTTGATCATGTATTAAAGTACATTTGCTTTCTTGTTTTTTTCTGCTCTACTGTGTCTGAAAGCCACACAAACTATATGATTTGATAATAATAAAAAAAAAAAATCCAAATATATTATATAAATATATAACAAAAACATTAATTATGCAAGTTTGAAAAATAAAACAATGTAACTGATTTCGAAGCTGATAATTCAAACAGAACTGTCCGCTAAGTGTAAAGTGGCAGATGAGACGCTCAGCGCGGCTGTGACGGTTCCTCTAATCTTCCTCCTCCCTCGACACAAAGCGCTGACAGCCGCTCTCTTCCCTTCTCGGAATCCCCGCAATACTTACATTTATCTGTCACTCACACAAGGCCGAGCGCACGTACACAGGCCGCGTTAACGTGAGAAACCAATCCGCACGGTGATATCACTGGTAAACATTTGCTCCACAAGCTATGGGAAACACGCGTAGAATGCAGAAGTCCCTCAAGTCGACGTGTGAAGAAGCGTCTGATATGCTGAGGCGCTGGGATATTTAAAAGCAAGCGGGCCGTTCCGAGCCGCTGAACTCAAGCGTCTTTGTGATAGAAGTGCGGTGTATTGTTTCACCATTCCAGGAAATGCGGGCACTCATCTTGCCTGGCGGACAGAAAAAAGAGTGTGTAACTGAAGTATTATCAGTTTATCTAGATACCATCTCTCTCAGTCAAAAAGCGGTTTAGCACAGACAAATGGTATGTACAGTAGAACATTATCTCCATCTGGAAGCCTGAAATGACGCAGGGGAAAGTCAAGCTCTGACTGTTAAACCCCACTACTCCCCCACTACTCATCTCTCACTCCCTCTCTACCCTTTTCTATTTCTATCTCTCTTGCTCTATGTCTCTCTCTCTCTACCCCCCTCTGTTTCCTCCAACTCATCTCTATCTCTCTGTCTACCTCTCATTTCTCTGTCTCTCCTCACTCTTTCATCTCTCTCCCATTTCTCACTCACACACATTCCTTATATATTCTTTTTTAGACATCTTTTTTTTTTTTTATTAACTTTTATTATATTTGTTTCTCTTATATTATAAATACTTTTTCTGTTTTTTAACTCCCTCCTATCCACCTCTCTAAACCCCCACCAGCACCACCACCATCTATCTCTCTCATACCATACCACTTTTTCTTTTAAAACATACTGGACAGGAAAATTGGTTTATCCCTCCTGTCTGAAATGCTCTGGTTACGCCCTTAATATGTTTTCGTCTGTCGGTTGCTCAACGGGTTTTCAGGACGAAGGAAAGCAGAGGCCCTTTTGGTCCAAATTACAGGCATGACTGAGAGCACAGGTCACTGTGCCAAGAGCGGTTTCAGAACAGTCAGTCACACTGAAGAGCCATTCAAGAGCTCTAGAGAGCATAGGACACGGATGATTGCAAAGAAAATAATAGTCTTTAAACGTATTCAAGATACATTAAAAAAATGTACCAGTGTGTACATATGGACGTCATTTAGCTGAAGACAATACGGCCCACAAAAAGGGTTTCCTCTGAGAAGATCGATGGAAGTACATATAAAAACAATCCTGGTTCATGATCTATGTGACTTCCTGGCTTTAAGAGATGCATTTTTTAAAACCTCCATCATATCACAGAAGCCGGAGATTCAGATCTGCTGTGAATAGCACATGATGCTTAGATGATCTGGACCAATTAAAGCATTTTTTAAAGTGCCTTTCAAAAGCTAGAAAGTAATGAAAAAAGTCTATAATACACATTAGAAAGAGGACAAAATAGAATAAAAATGAACCTTGGGCGAATCAGCTTACTGGCACCAGTCTCCTCTGCCATTCTAACACTACAAACAAGGTGGATCTGGAGACTGAATGAGCATCATCTCCCTCTCCCTCCCACAACCCACACGGAACAACGGCATTCCCTTCCCAAAAAACCAAGAGGGGATCATAAAACAAATGGTTTCATTAATACTGGTGAATTACTGTTCTGTAAATACAAAAACAGGGAGGGACACCCCGTCTGAGAGAACAGAAAAAGGGAAAGCAAAGCGGAATAAAGGGATTACGAGACAGACAGCCACAGAGGGAGGCCAGGCAGGGCAGAAAAACAGCACGCTGTGACTTTAAGGCACAAACCAGCAGGAAATAACGAGGAAACGCAGCTCTGACCCGCAAAAGGCCGCTGGAGCTCCAAAGCCTTGTGGGTGACAGGAGGAGGGAGAGTTTGGCCTCTGCAATGCCCTGTCAAGACCCGTCTGTCAGGCCCAGCGTGCAGGAAGACAGCTCCCTCGGCCCACCGCAGCCAAGACGCTCCAGGCTTCATTGGGTTGAAATGCTACAAAGTGGGCGTCTGATGACCAGCTCTCTGGGGAACAGAGATGGCCTCAAGACTTCAAACACCAGCAGGCTGACAGGCAGCAAGGGAGGTCTATCTGGCTCTAACAGCATCTTACCCCATTCCCCCAGTGGCCCTGAAGGGGTTTCTAATTGCGTTTCAGAGGGAGAGCTGAGCTAAATAAGGTCCTTGTTCTCTCCCTGGCTGCCACCCTGCTGAGGGGCAGCGAGACCAGGAGATGGAAACGTGTGTGTGTGTGTGTGTGTGGGGGGGGGGTGTCTCCCTTACACCACAGAAAGCTTGAACATGTCAATAATCGTACGACTGCGAGAAGATCCAGGTTATTTTTCCTGGGGGTAACAGCAGCGTGAACGATAAAAATGATGGGTGAGATCGAGCACAAGGCCAGAGATGGGGAAATCAGGACGTTTGGCCCTTTGGCATTGTGCAAGTGATGGCTTGAGATGTCGATGTTGGCCGACTTTGAAGCCTGCTGCATTTAAATATTTCATGGGTATCTCTGGCCCCGCCCCCTTAGAGTCCTCCCTCTGTTTGTGGCCTTTCATTATCTCTGCTTTAAAGTGGGCTGGTGTTCAGCGGCGGCGGAAAATCACAGGCCTCGTCACCATCCGCGCCGGCCTTATCTGTGACAGCATCTCATTAGTTGCGCACGGCAATTAAAACAATTACTGATAAGAGAGGTGTATCACAGCCTGCAAACACACAACAGATACAAGATGTCTGCGGTGATTAACACATGTCGTTATCAGGACGAGCGCTAATCACTGCCTTATCTCCAGTGTGTGAGCTGCCAACATAAACATTCAAGCAGATGTGCAGGCTGAGGACACACACACGCACACACACACACACACACACGCACGCACGCACGCACACACTGTATATACAGCTAATGCCCCCTTATTTGAGACCAATCTGGAAACTATTATCCGGAAACTACATATTCCAAATATTGTTTGTTTATTTAAGACAACATTTATTTTAATTGGGACAGAATGAAAAACTGAATAAGAAAAAGACACTTAACTTGAAACTCCGGGTAAGAGTTTGGTTGGCCAATCACGGTTGGATAACTTTGAGCTGAAAATTGCGTTTTTCCAAGTTCATTAAATCATCACGTTCAAAATTCTTTTAGAAGAATTTGTACAAGTTCTTTCAATGAATGGAAGTTGGCAAGAAAAACTAGTTCTTTATTATGAGTTCCCCGTGACCAAGAAATGGAACAGCGGTTCAGAAAATGGATGAATTGAAAACAGGAGTGTGTTAATACATCTAGAATAAGGATGTTAAGAAGTGGAGTGTCACTGTGCCAGGCTGAAGGAGTCTTTTTAGTGTGTGTTTACATGTTGGACCGTGTTGGCCGCTGTGGTTGGGGCTTCACAGGTCTGTGCAGGTGGCTGGCGAGAGGCTGTAATAGAGCCGCCTTTCAGAAGGACCAAGCTCAACCTGCGTCAAGGTGGCGGAGGAATTCCTCTGCTTCTCTGCACTCTCTCTCAGCAGCTAAATGCGCACTTTGTGACTTCTCTGCCCCCAGAGAAGAGAAATAACACACTGATGGAGCCGCAGAGATTCCACACACACTCCTGCAGACACGGCAATGCTGCTTTACGGTGTAGATTTGTATTTGTGGAGAATTGTGCCGCTTGGTTTGTACAGTTGGTTTAGGTGAGAAAGTGTGTGTGTGTCGTATAAGAGGAGGTGTTGATATGTGTGAAAGGGGTTTGTGTGTGTGTGTAGACGTGTGTGAAGCAGGTGAGCTTCCTGTCAAGTTTCAGTGTATGTGAATGCATCTCTGGCTCTTTCAGCAGAAATTTAGAACAGTCGTCTATTGAGGAGTTTTCCTGTAGCTCAGTCAGTAGACCAGTAGTTTAGGACATCAACGTTTGGTTGGTCCATCCATCCATTTCCCATGCCCCCCCACACCCACCGATTCAATTACTTTTTAATTTATCAACCAATTTTCACTTTAAGTAATCAAGCCATCACTTCATCTCTCTCTTTCTCTCTCTCACACTCATGATAAAAAAATTTTTATCATGAACTTTTTGACACATTTATTTGTTACGTAAAAGAAATGGTAAAAGTAAAACGTAAAAAACACAGATCTATTCTGAAAGAAAAAAAGAAATTAAAATGCATGCATGTCATGTGATTAATCACAGAGGTCAGCTGACTGTTTAGTAACAAAACACTCACAAGCACAGACAGTGTAAGAGGATTTACTCCTGAACACACACA
>SOMO01000008.1:775067-794546 GCA_028128575.1 Paedocypris carbunculus | reverse complement strand
ATAAATTTGGTGATATATTTCGTATACTGTTACATCGCATGACACAGTGCGGAGAAAGAGCCCTCTTTCATTTTTTCGCTAATCTTGCCACGTTGCGCTTTTATTTGTCAAGAAACAACTCAATTAACCGAGCAAGTGTTGAGAGTATCCTGTGACTACAAGAGCATGTAAAATGAAAGCCGCAGTCATTTTGGCATTTGGTTTGAACCAAGTTTGTCTTCACACCTCAAGTGAACCGCATCAGAGTAAAATTGGAACCAGACCAAGAAAAGACCCACCTCTAGAGGGTCTCGGGTTGGATTTCTGCATTCACACTCTCGCAAAATGTCTAACCGAAAATACGTAGGCACGAATACAACCTGATCGTTACTCGACCCAAAGCGTAGAAGCTGATTTTCCATCTACTGCTAGTTTCCCTACTGTACTGGAAGATAGTAAAGGATCGCGGCGATATACATTTACGACATATCGAAACATTTTCTTCTTGTTTGAACTACGACACTGCTAACCCGCTATAGAACTGCAAATACAGTGGAAATGGCCTTTTCATTAAGGTATGCCATTTTCGTCTTGTATTTCATCATATATCCATAGCAACAAGACTTGGATCTGTGAGGTTGAAAGACTTTGGAGCAGTGCGAGAGAAAAGGCTTTTGCATTCTCTTTGACTTTTTACATCAAATAAAAGCAAGAACAAATAAAGCTCGCCGCATTCATCAAACATCATCCCTGAGAGGCGCAAAGTTTTGCTGTGAAAAACAAGCCCCAAATCAAAGCAGCAGTCGTCAAGCTGCCGGCTCCGAGAGCGCGAGAGAGCTCTATTATTTGGAACGTAACAAGGACGCCGGTCTGAACCAAAAGAAGGAGGGGGTGTCTCAAGCTGTTTGTGTTCAAACACATCTCCTTCGTCCCCCGCCTTTTTTTTATCTTCAGGCATATGTTTGGCCTCTCACCCATGCCTGCTATGCCGCTGACCCCGGGTTTGGCTCCTCCGAACCCCCTGCGGTCAGGAGAGTGGTCCGGGGTGTGAGAGGGCACGGAAGTCGGCAAGAGAGGCCAGTAACACCTGCTGCTCAGCGTGATGGAGGCCTGGCTATTAGATTCTGGCCTGTGGTTACACACGTTATTACTTCTGCTGTGTGGTTTCTGCTCTCCAACACACTCAGGATAAAGGAGGACGTGCCTCAGACTCAAACACCACGGCTGCTTCCTATTGTTAGGCACTTTATCTCCACCGATGCAAAATACACAAACACAGGCTGAAGGAAAGTCTAGATTATTTCCCGACAGGCTTTAGTCTGATGAGGGAGGGATTCACAATCTAGATATATATGTGAATTATACATGAATCAGATCAGTAACATGAATAACAGTGTGTTTTTATTATATGTGCAACTTGTAATAGTATATCAGCCTACAATGGCTTTATAATGGATTTATTTAACACATATTGGTTTAAAAAATTTGATAATTATTTAGCAGTTTGCATTAGATATTTCTTAAAAGCAAGATATACACTTTTTTTCATAATGTTGGAGACTGTGCTTATTATAAAGGCCTTTAGCTGGGAAAGTACAACCCGAACTACACACGCACGCAATGTGTATGGACAGGGATGAACAAAAAAAAAGAAAATAATGAACTAAACTGTCCATCCAACATCATTTTTACAAGGCCTGCGGTTCCTGTTCAAACCACAAACACAAGTTGACGTGAGGCGATTCCCCTGAAAGTTGGGATAAATTGATAAAAGATGCTGAACTCGGTCCAATCCTCCTCTGTGCCGGAGTGAAGCCCAGCTATGTAATTGCGAGACAAACTGTATTTAAACAAGATGGTGTTTGGTGAACTCTGGATGTCTTGCAAACACGACAAAGCTCTCTTTTTCATCAGCTGGGCTCAACAAGCTCTTCTTTTTAATCTTCAAAGTCCTGTTTTATAAGTATCTAATGAGAAAGCCTGAACAAAACATTTATTTTCCCTTTGGAACAAAACAGAACCAGCTGGCCTGACTGGGTCCAATTAGATGCAACTCACGACCGGCTGGTGGTGAACCGGAAAAAGCTTGGACGACCTGACACGGCCCGGCCTAATGAAAACATGCTCATTCTCTGTCCGACTGCCATCACGCCTCGAGTTTTTTTTCTGGTTTGGGAAACAAGGACAATTGCTAATCAAATGCAAACATTCAACAGAATCTGTGCATGTGGTCAAGCCTAAATAACTAACAGATGAAAGATCTGAAACCACTTTTAGGAAAATGACGCAAGGGTAAAAGACAAAGCTGGATTGTTGAAGGTTCAGGTGTAGCCTCAGGAGACCTTTAGCGGGTCGTTTCAAAGCTAACAAGATCAAATATGATAAATACGCTTAAGGTGTCAGAATTTGTCCATGGAACATGAACCAGGCCGGACACAACCGCAGAGGTGCAACTTTTATTATAAAACCAGAAGAACGAGAAAACTAAACCTGCCCCAAAAGGAAAAAAACATTTTAAAAAGATGCAACAAAACCCCCAACAAATACAGCTATAATGTCTAGAGAAAAAATACCACAACACTGAAAGACCTATATCATCAAGAACAAACCTGCGGCAACAATTTGATTTTCCGTTCCACGGATGAGTGCATTTTACCGTCACATAAAAGTTTAACATATTAAATAAAACTAAACAAAATAATGATATTAAAGACTATACACCGACGTGGAATAAAACTTTGGGATACTTGGGATAAATAATAATATATACGTGTATATACATACGTAAACGTGTCCTCCGCTTGTACCGCAAGGCAAGGACGTTCAAGCTGGACAACTTTGAGAAAATGCACCTATTGTGACTACAAACAAAGCAATCGTTTAAAATATTTAGAGATTTGAACTTTCCACCAGCATTGTTAATCTGGCAAACTCGGTCTCAGACTGCACGCGCTAAACAAGTCAGGCCCGAGGGCAATATTTGCCAATCCAACGTAACAATCTGATTCTTACTCGCTCCAACAAGGATTTCCATCAGTGGAAAGTATCCAGCCCTGATCTGAGATCAGCTGCTCTTTATTCCCACTGTAGTGCGGATCAAATGCGCAGCGATGAGTAAAGTCTGCAGATTGTAGACGCTGATTTCTTAAGACCAGGATTGTCTTGGGAATAGATGGCAACGTGAACAAAAAGAGAGTGCTGCTAACTCTAGGCTAAAACCCTGTGCTATTGCCAGCGACTGATAAGACCAAAAGAAGTGTTAATTAGGAGGCTCAACTCACCCTTCCAGCCAATCACATTTGCACGGTGACAACCAGCATGCCAATTTACAGACATCCAATCACATTAGCACAAACTCCAGGGCTATGCTAAAATCCAAACGGCGCGTCCAATCGCAACATTGGGGTCCGATAATGAATGCTAATCTGTTTGCTGGTTTGTCTCTGAGGCAAACTGCAAGGCATGATGGGAGTCGGAGCCATTATGACCTGATCAACCTTTCCTTCCCTCCTAGGGAGATGAGTGTGGCCCCAAGCTATCCATCCTTCTTTTGGAGTAATGAGCTAGGCAAGAGCAGCAAGACAGAGAGACGGGAGCAAGGAGAGAGTAATGATGCCACTACTCTCTGGGCACCGGAACACACCCCGTGCCGGGCACCAATTAGACTGCCATTAATAAACAGGGCTAATGCCTCTAAATGTGGTGTCTGTGGACAGATCTGACCTTCAAACACACACGCACACATGCACACAAACACCTTGCACATCCTCCGAGTCTTCAAACTAACTTCCGCATTGAGCCCCAGAGACTGGCGAACATCTCCTTCATTACAGCCCAGTTTAGAGAGCGGCACCGGCAACTGAAAATCCATTTTCTTTAAATGTGGATCTGTAACAGATGGAGGGAAATTAATTGCACCATTAGGCCTCGACAGAAACCACAAGAACAGCCTCCACTTCAAATGTGCATGTTAGTTAGAAGATACTTTGGAGAAAAGGCCAATTACGGCAAGACTAGAAACAAAATAAAGGTTTATTTAATGGGCAATAAACACAGGATTGAGATCTACTTATTGGATCAAATCTCACCAGAGCCATTCGCAGCATGTGCCAGACATCAAGTGTATTGCTTTAAATTCAACGTAAGTGCTGTACATCTGTAAATAATTTAACATCTAAGCAAAAACCTGCTTTCGTTTGGCAAAATGAACTGATTGTTGTGGTTCTCGCACAGACAACAAGTGATCTTACTGATAAAGGCCCAGGCTCCAGCATCACGGGATGCTGATATTATTTGTATGTATACAGTACAGTGTGCATCATTCTTAACTACACACCAGCTTAAGTGAGCAAAATTTTGTCTAAAAGTCTGGGTTCGAGATTTTTTAGTTAATTAAAAAATGAATCGCACAGGTTTAGAGGTGTCTTGTGCCGTATGTCACGCAAAAGTGAACAATTATTGGAAGCGTGAAAGAGAATTTAGCTGCTTGGTTTTCACAGTGTGGAGACTCATCGATGTGTGGGCGTGGCCAACCCCAAGTACGCACCACCCAGATATATATGGGGGGGTACGGCACCCACCACCATATATGGGGGGGTCAAATGTAGAGAAAGAAATAGATACTAAAAGATCTCCACTGAGTGAGTGAGAGAGAGAGAGAGAGAGAGAGAGAGAGAGAGAGAGAGAGAGNAGAGAGAGAGAGAATGTCAGCGAGGGAGAAAGAAAAGAGGTTTTAAATCACCAGTAATTTCCCATCAAATATTTGTGCATGTTTGCCCGCGGCTAGTAATTAAAGCGCTTTCATCTGGTGGCTAATTGCTCCTAATGTATCACACAAGAGATGAGGCTGAGAGAGGATCACTGCACCAGAGGAACTCCACACAAGCAGACGAGTCGGCAAAACACCAGAAGACAGAGAAACATTCTGGAGATGTTACGTCTATTATCAACTGAATCTAGTAATTGCTTCATCAGGCCAGTCACAGACGTTTGGCTGGTCTGAGGAAAATGTTCTCTCAAAGCTCCACCTGAAGATCTGACATGAAGTTATAACGGAAACGTGGTAATATTGAGTAATAGTAAAAATGTTAGAAGAAAACCTAGAACATTTCTAGATTAGTCAAGCCTTATCAAGCACAATGCATTTATCTATTAGCTTAAAATCACCAAACAACACATTTCTAGATTAGCATAGCTACATTGCATGCCAAGTATTTCTGCTTTAAGACCACCAGACACAATTCTAGATTATTTTGGCACTATCTGTCATAATGCCTCTCTAGGTTTTATGTGACATTTATTTCTATATTAGTTTAGCCTCACCAAGCACAATAGATATCTAAATTAGCTTAGCGCCATCAAACACAAATGCAAGTCGGGTGGTCTTTGGTTCCCTATAGATCTGCTTGTTCTTTTTCCACCCTCATCTTTTCTCCCTCTGGTCCTCTCTCCCTCCATCCCTTACACTTGCTCTGTCTTTTAATGAGTAGATGGGGATGACAGCTTTAATCGCCGCCTCCGGCCATCCACACACAAAAAGAGTGAAAGGAGGAGGCAGTTAATGATAAGAGAGAATACAGTCATTTGCATCCATCATTTTCAAATCACTCTTTATGATAATGCAGTGAAGTGAGAGGAGACGACACACACGCACACACCCCCAGTAGATGTGACAGCTGTGTCAAAAGTTAAACACTGTGTATAATGCAGTATAACTCAGATTACAGTGTACAGGAAACAATGCAATTTGTGTACAGTAAATTCCCAAATGACTAGGATTGTTTGTTTTATCTTCTCTTTGAAACGAACTGTACTAATTAAGTGCTGCATTTTTCCACACATGCCCAGTCTGCTTGTGCATGTGATGCATATGTTATAACTGAAAGTATCACTGTATCTGGCCAATCAGCTCTTTGTTTACCAACACATTAAAAGGGCATGGCCAAATTCACAGTCTTTATCACTTAGGCCAATGAACTATTCTGTTGGCTTCTACCACTTAACCCTTCATTTCTTTCAGAGTGCCGTCTCCTTACACAATGTAACTCCACTTTTAACAATTTCACCCTCTTTTGAGAATCTCTGTTTGGATTTTTCTGCATTTTTTAACCCAATAAAATGTTTCATAACTTTACCCTCTCATTTAATACTTTCCAATTCCAATCGGGTTTCCTTTTCACTGCTCTTCTCGCAGCTTCCACCCAAACCAGTGTTCAAACACATACATGCACTCCCCAAATAATCCAATACATGTTTAATTCTACACAAAGTTCCGATCTAATCCTGAAAAACCCTGGTTTCCACTCCGCGCCATCCTCAGTCCCGTAGTCAAACGCAGTCGACAATCCAAACCGGTCATCACAACATTCCGGGCATCTGTCACAGCGATGCATTAGGAATCAGAGTCCTGGTTAGATTAGAGTGACCTTGGCTGTTCAAAGACATTAGGCTGGAAAGACTTCAAACTGCCAACAAGACAAAACAGCTCGGATCCCAACAAAGGCAACACTGGCAACAGAAGACTCCCAAGCAACACACACAGACAAGACAATACCGCTCCAGGCAAATGCCTTCTTTCTCTCGCTCTAGTTTCCCTCCGAGTCCTTCTCTTTACCCTCCCTCTTGCTTTCTTCTCCATTCTTCCTTTCTTCCCAGCCCTCTCCCTCCCTCTCCCCGCAGATGGCTGGGAAGGGAGAGGGTTTTGCTATAGTAATCCCCTGCCACACAGACGGAAAAGCTTGTTACAGCGTTGCTGATCACTGCAGAAAGTCAAAGTGGAGCCAGAGAGAGGTCTGTCGGAATTAGGCCACGTTTTAACTCCATGGATTTAACTAATTCCTCCATAAGCCTTTTGAAACTCAACCTGTTCTAGCGATGCCCGGTGCTCAGACTCGATCTGGATGCTGAAGTCTGATCTAAAAAAAAAAAAACATCGACTAATTCACACAGAACGATGATAGGCTGGGAGGCATTTTGAATATTACAGAAAATATTACAATACTGTTTACAATGTAGCATTGGAAAAAAAAAATCTGTCGCAAATTTAAATATCCACCAGTTGCGTTCAACTGTACTTCAAAGCGAGAAAATGCACAATTGCACACTTTTATCTTTATTGGATTTATAATTTAGGTGTGCAACACATTAGCAGACTAGCATTGGGGTTTATCAAAATCTTCACTAGCCACGCCCCACATTCGCATTAGCGACATTACCCAACATTGCCTTTTTTTCCCTGAAAGGCACCCCGAGCTTCTCCAGAGACTATTCTGGAACAATCGACCAAGAATCATTGATTTTCAATGGGAGTGAAGGGAATGTGAGCAGGCCAAACATGACACCGGAGCACTGGGTCTCAGCTGCTTTACAGCTCGCGGCTCTTTGAAGCTCTATCATGATAATGGGCCTGTGCACATCAGCTCTGCTGTTGTCAGCTCCTCGCTTTGAAGGGACATAAAAAAGCTCGGAGTCGAACAGAGAAGACAATAAGTGAAGGTTTGAAACTTCTTGCTGCAAAGAAAACAGTTAGAAAGACGACACACATTAGTTACCTAAGATTAGTTCAGTAGAAGAACTATCCCAATGTAAGAGTTTTGTTTATTTTTCAAACTATAAAACGATTACTGTATTTTTCAGACTATAATACACACTGGATTATAAAGTGCACTGTGTTTTTTCTGAATTCTTAAGGGCTCAGTATATTTTGAAACTATACTTGTCCAGACGGTATGTATTATAATTCTGTATCTCAGAATTGGATAGCTTTTTTATTTGTACATTTAATACTACAGTCAAAGAATATTTATAAACTAGATATATAACCAGTGACCATCAAAAGCTAAATGGCTTTATGGATTGATAATGCAAAATGTCGCTTTCACACTCAAATATTTGAATATTAACACATTGCGAAAACTATCATTTTTAACTTTTAACTATCTCTAATTGTACATGTTAACTGAGCTAATAGTTAACAATATCAACTGTTAACCATTGTTATTATTTGTGCAACAAAATTTTTGTGCAACAAAATGTTGATGACACGTTGAGATATTCCGCACACGACCCTACACGTACTTTTCAGAAGCTACGAGCATAATCATCCAAACAAATGGCGAGAGGTTATCAACAGCAGTCACAGAGGTCACAGGGTCAAGTATCAAGCTTTGAACAGCTCAGATGCCGTGTTAACACGATCCACCTTTACTAGCCACGCATTAGTCGGAATCTCTTTATTATCGATTTCCAGATCTGATAAAGGCGTGTTAACAGCAACACAATCCGCGCACAAACAAAAATATTAGCCACTTTTCCTCTGGGATTAAGCCAATCCCAGCATCATTATTTCCCGAGAGACTCTGGAGATCTGAATCCATACGGCTGCATGTTCACATAAATCACACAAACGCCGGTTGAATGCATTTTTAAGCGCCTCTTAATCCTTCCCTGTCAGAAACGTAGTAAAAACCGATCTTGCGAGCACTTATTATGAAGGCCTAATGTGCTGCCGTATTATTCAAATGAGCCGCTGTCACATTTTCTCGTGTGTGTGTGTGTGTGTGTGTGTGTGTGATCATTCGTAATGGACTGCATTCGTGCCTGAGGGTTTCTGTCTCGAAAAATATGAAAACATGTATTTGATCTCAGCGCCGGGCGACAGGTTCCTCATTTCGGTCTGACAGCTCAAATATCCATCGCATCTGAAGAGAGTAATAATTACCCATCAAACCTACGCGCTCAGACAGGGGGAACGTCTACAGATCAATTAAAATCTAAATGTGGAAATGACGAGGAGCTCGGAGACACCAAACCTGTTTACAGTCAAATCCGCATCCAAAACAACACGCGCAACGCCGGTAAAACATTCTTTATGAGAGATTTGTGGGCAGACAGATGCACAATAACGTGGGGTAAAATTAAATAACAAGTTAACTGGTGAAAAATTATGGTTTATATGTGTTTCATATATTGACACACACACACACACACACACACACAATTTGTAAAATACGTTTTTACAATTCAGTATAAAATTCAGTTTATATTTGTGCCTTTTTATGTATTTATGTATATTATGTTTATTTATATGTTTATTTATGTATTCATTTTACTTTATTTTTATTATGTAGTTATAATGTGTGCACATCTATATTATATATGTATACATTTGTTCACACTCAAAAGATAAGGGTTTGATTCCCTGGGAAAGGATGAAGCTAAAAAATACATACCTACCGGTCTGGGATTTGAACCTGTAACCAAGTATCAAGCAGATTTAAACCCTTTTCTTCTCATTCTCACATAATGATGAAACATATAACTTGACCAACAAGATCAAAAATACATATACGTACATGTATAATTCAATTGGGCACAATTTAAATCACTAGCAGGAATCCTCTAGGAGTGGGAGTGGAGAAATAATCGGCTGGACAGCCGTCTCCACGCTGAGCCAATCACGAACCACAACATGGCAGTTCTTCAACACGAAAAAGACAAAGTCCAAAAACCAAACAAGGTTTTCTTGAAACACTGCAATGTGAATATTTGGTTGATCCATCTGTTTATCGGCACGCCACGGCGGCTCTTCTATATGCGTCTGAAAGTGTGTGCAAACTTTGGTTTGGCAGAGCGCATCCGCCGGCGTGGGCACGTCGGAGTGTGTGGGGCTTCTACAATCCCCCTCATTAACAGCTCATGCGGGTTGGCAAGCGACTGCTCGAGCCCGGCCTGTCTCTCTCTGCTTGGCTCTCATTAGCAGCTGGCAACACCACATGAGAGACGAGTGGACACTGGCACGGAATGGCATTACCCGCTGTCACACGCATACAGAAGAAGTGAGAAAGAGAGAGAGTTCCCATCTCAGTAGATTTAATTAAAACCGGGGTGAGCAGATGGGGAGAAGATAGAGAAAAGTCCAACAGGAGACAGCTCATCTGTCTGAGACGCGCTCTCTCTCTCTCTCTCTCCACCGCACGTCTGCTTTTACTCTCTCTTTTTTAATGAATCCTTGGCTTACTGTAACCTCCCAATTTGAAGCTCCCGCTCTAGAAACGTGACAGACGTCCGGTCCAGATCAGCCTGGGAATGTGAGCCTGACTGCTGGAGGTAATTAACGGTCCAGCTAAAGCAGGTTTGCTCGGGCCTGCACAGGCAAGGCACATATATACCTTGCCACCCACACACACACACACAGAAATTGCTATAAATATAAGTAAATATAAACACATGTACAGTACACACTGCACAAAATAATACAACACAGAATGCATCACAAACTTTTTATGTATGTTCACTTGTTTTTTATGCATTATATTCTCTATTTATGTTTATTTTTGTGTCAGTGTATTAGTTTGTACATATACATAAACACTATATATATATATTTATGTTAAAATATATAAAATCTAATGTAACTACTTCAACACATAAGTTAACATATTTACGCATCGATTACAAACCATTTTGCACTTTCTAACCAATTCATTATTTTTTTTTTTTTTTTGCTTAGCTCAGTTCTTTACTACATTAATCTCATTATCCTTTGAACCTTTTCACTCCCGATGCCAAATGCAATTTGTATTCTGTGGCCTGGCAAAGAGCTCTAAACTGATTATCCCAGTATAAACCGTGGCAGTCCTGGATATTGTAGGCGCTGAAAGGCCCTTCCAGCCCATGAAAAGGGTTCCCATATGCCCTCGGAGTTTCCTGACACAATGTTGCCTCCACTTTGCAAGGAAGAAATTAAGCGTGTGAACGTCTACGCAAAGCCCTCATTTTCCAGTTAATCAAATCTCTGCCTAATCAAATTAGCGCACATAATTCAGCTGGATGCGTGGCACAAAAGGCATTATCCCCTCGCTCTCTGGAGCTGAAAGGAAGGGAACCAGCATGCTATCTCTCCCCGCGTCTCGGTCAATAAAAGGGGCTGTGAGAAAGGGAAGACAGGGATGGGCTCTCAAGGGGTCAGCTAGGAGGAGAAAGGGGGGAGGGCTTTAAACAGGAAGGGGAGGTCTGGAGGGCAGGGCAAGGGTGGTAAAGTTGGAGGCACTGAGGTGAGCAGAAACGGCAGGGAGGAGGAAGACTTTGGCAGCGATTAAGTTCCCAGCTTATTAAGCGGCTAGGCTCGCGGGAGAAGCCCGACGGCGGCTAATGAGGGACTGCTTTAATTTCCTTTCAAAAGACTGGACATCTGTGACAAAACTCTCTCTCTCAGCCCCTCCATCACCTCGCTCGGCCCCCACACACACACTAAGCCCCATCCATCAATAGACCTACAGCGCCTCTGCGGTTTGATGAAGTGTTTTCCATTGTGTACAGCAGATAATGTGTTCAGAGTGCGGCAGGACTATCAGCATTACCTCTGATCTCTCATCCAGTCAAAGCCCGTCATGAAAACTCAATAGAGCTTTGAGCTCAATGGAGGAACGGGCCGAGCTTCTCCTCCCTCCCTCTAATTGATTTCCCTTTCATGGATGATGTGTGGCCAAGAGCGTGTTGTGTGTGTTCTGGGGCCCGAGGCGGCTGCTGCTGTCTGTCCTTCACCGGAATTCATTTTAATAAAGGCTCGGCGTCTGATCTTGGACCGTTTGAGGTGCGGCAAGGTGCAGAGATGGATGAGAAAATTTGTCAATATGAAAATCCAATGACCTGCCACTCTCCTGCCTGAGAATCTCCAGTTTGGTGTGACTGAAAACGTAGATAAAGTCAATAAATAAATATTTCTTTTCACCCATAAATAAATATAAATAAACATACATACTTGTCTTTGCAATGTAAGAATGTTTAATTTCTGGTAAGTTATGAACGATTTATTGTATTAACAAAAAAAAATTTGTGCACATTTTGTGTTTGTTTTCAGCATGATGGCATTAATTATAAGTTATAATTTCTTGTAAGTTTCGATGTTTTTCAAACTATAAGCGAACTTAAAGTACATATTTAAAAATTCAAAAAACTTTGAATCCTGTTTTTTTTTTCCTTCTGGTGTAAACACAAATCTGAGATTAAATCTACTTTTCAAGAGCAGTCTTGACTCGTATCGGTCGCTTGTAGTTATTCCAAACACACTGTCCTCTGATTACAGAGCTGCTGGATCCATATTTGCTCTCTGATGTCTCACACGGCTCATCCCCGACCGCCGTCACCTTACTTTATCAGCGAGACGTGTGTGTTTGCGTGTTTCCCCCTTGGCTGCGACACAAATCAAGCACTAAAACAGCTTCAATCTGCTCAGTGTAAACAGGGCCTGACGGAGGCAGAAGGTCAAAGGTCAATCCCATGGATCAGGCCTCAGCTGGAGTCTGGTTATTACTGGATTCAGTGTGTGGCAGGGAGAAGAGCTGGCGGGGACAAAGACGATGGCTTAGCACCCCGAAGCTCTGAAGTCATAACTAAACTGCAGGTTATTATAGCCGGGCCTCTGGAGACGGCCATCTGTGCCGTCTAATGGGCTTCACTCAGGCGGTCAGAGCTCAAGTTCATTTAGGAAAACAATGATGATGATGATGACAATGTTAATGATGCTACAAGGAAACACGACTTGCCACAGGCGGTGGAAGGAGATCCAGCAGAGACGGCCATTGACTGCAGCCTGCAGCGAGAACCACAAGCTTCACGGTTCTTCACGATGCTTCACGCCGTAGGCAGTTGTTGCGCTAGTTGGTTTATTCCACTGATATCTATGCAAATGTATGAATTTGCATGTGGTCCGGTTTGAAGGTACGTATAATGCACAGCAATCACCAATCAGACTTTATTTCACTATAAACTATTCATAAATAAACATGTTTGATTTAATGTGCATTTTAGTATAGCTGAACTGTATATGTAACGAAAATACCTGATAAATGCATGGGGAAAAATGCAGGAAAAATGGCTCTCTGTGACCCAAAAGCAAAGTGGAAGAAAACGAGGAATATGATGATAATTGAATAAATAGGATGGATACTTATAATGAATATAATGTAATGAACATACTTATAAATAAAAAAAAAATCACCTTCAAACTTAAGTTATTTACATATGGAATGTCGACTTGATAATTAATTTCCTCCTTCCTGGCTTTGTTCCACTCATCATAATCACTTTTTTATAATCACTGATCTAACATATTCACTGATTACTCCTACAATAATTTGCTTCTAATGCTTCAATTTTGTTGAAAGTTGAAGCATTTGCCAATTGACAGGAAGAGGATAAATTGAAACAACTCTTTCACAAACATGCAAATCCATTTCTTTCCCAACATGTGTGAGACGTGTAGCTAGTCGACCTGAAGTTGACATGGCTGGGATATTTGTGCATGTGAGAGGCGGCTTGTCTTCTGTTGACCATGAGGTGATCAGTCATGTGGTTTGAAGTGGTGGTGTGTGAGAGACAGGCTCTGATAAAGGAAGGACAGATAAGGCAAGATAGACAGACAGAGAGGGGTCAACACCAGATTCACCAAGAGTTCAGTCTTATCTCCTACTAACAGAGCACTGAGGAGACAAAGAGAGACAGACTGGAGTGTGTATGTGGGTACAAAATTTACTGAATGGCACGCAAAACTGTTTTTGCTTTGAAAAAGGAGTCTGCACCATTTTTACTTCTCACCACTCACAACTTTGTGTATTTGTGCAAATAATAATAATAATAATAATAATAAAAACAAGTTTGCTAATTTATGTCAAACACTTGACACAAATTTAGCAAAAACTAAAGTCCAAAATAAAAAGAAAGATTAAAAATATTTTACAGAATCAAATTAAAACAAACAAAGTGCTTTGTCAAAGTTAGCTTTCCTTTTTTTATTAACTGCGTTCATAAGTCAAGTCAAAAATAAAACTGAGAAAACGAGAGAAAAATGTTTTTTGTTGAGTTTAACAAACAATTCCTTGTTTTTTTTTCTGGGACTAGAGCTAAAACGCTGAAGCTAAAACAAATAATGTAAATTATTACATAAAAAAACTCCACGTAATACTTTATAGCTGTTTGCTTTAAAAAAAAAAATTTTTTTTTTTTTTTTTAACTACATTTCACACAATGCACTTGAGTTTTTACAATCCATATAGACTCCTAGCCAGCAAATGTTATTCTAACAAGGATGCCAATAAACTCGGCCTTCAGGAGAAAGCCCTTCAGCCTCACTGTTCCATCTAGCTCTTTCGCTGTTGTATTAACTTTGCTCTGGGCTACATCGTCCAGCTCATACTGATTCACCAGGCAGCCTCAGAGACGGCCTTGGAAAGGTCAAACACCGGCCCAGGAAGTTTGAAGCCCGGCTGTGAAGGTGGATGAGGTCAGCATCTTGACAACCATTGCTGCTGGCACCCATAAAGCTAGTTGAATCATGCATATGAACATCTGCATCTGCAAACTGAAAGAGACTCGATGTGTCTTCAGCTCAAGTTCTGCCAATAATCAACGACTAAACTACTTTAAGTCTGGATTAATTAAGATTCAGATAGAAAGATGTTTCTACTGATTTGCCAAATATCAATGTGGATGCAAGTTTAAAGAGTAACACACACACACACACACACACACACACACACACACGTACAGTAAATCCTTTATGCATGGATAAACTCACATGCATTAATATATGACATTGGTTTAACTATGAATATCGCATTCTTCACACAACACACACGCGCGTCCATAGCTAACGGTATTAAAGTCTATTAATCCGCTGAGAAAATATAATTCATGCAGAAAAGCAGTTTATTCTGAGCAAATCACACGCAAATATACACGTCATTTTCATAACGTGTGACAAAATGTGTTAATCCCAGAGATTAAGAGATTCAGTTTCTAAAACAAACGACACTTCAAGCAGCAACATTTCACTTTAGAAATCCCCTTTGCTTCAAAGACATTAGTGACGGGCGTTTAAAGTGTGGCCAAAATCAGATATGGCATTTCAGATGCAACAAAAACCAGTCTGTCACGTCATGAAGCAACAATTGCACAACCAAGAGTCTTGACAATAGAAATATTGCAATAAAACGATGTGCAACTAACATTTTTAAATACAAATACAAAGTGTTTTCTTAATTCTAGACCAACGCAAAGTCGCTAACTTTTATTAATAGAAAGTAATTATACTAGCTAAACGTGCCTTATTACTTGTAGAGTTACAATTTTACGACAAACCTTGAACTATTTATAAAAAAAAAAATGCATAATAACAATATGAACAATTAGGAAAAGAAACAGAGTACTTCCGAGCTATCGCACATTTCTTACATTAAAAAGTCCTGAATATGAATAAATAAAATATTCTTACATACAGAACACATATAATTTCTAAACAGTTACACTCACACACACACGCACACACACACACACACACACACACACACACACACACAATCTGACGACTATTTCTTTAGCCATCTGCTGGTCACATGACAATCCTGTGGTTTAATTCCTTAAACTCTTAAAGGCCGCTGCTCAATCCACATGTCAGACTCTGGTCAGCATCCAATCGCTCTCTAAACCGCAAGTAAAACTGACAGATAAGTGCAAACTCTTTTAGTGCGAACTTCAAAAATATGAAACCAATTGAGGCAGAGATGCAGATAGATGGCTATTTAATTTGAGATGGATCTGCCATGGGTTCAGCTCAGTGTTCTGACAAGGCTTGTCCTGAGCTCAGAGCATGTTCCACTGCGCTCCTGCCATCTGCAGCTGATGCATTATTTAGCCTGCTGTGCTACTGATTAGCATTAGCAGTAATGTAATGTCCCGCCGGGAGCCTTGGGGTTCACCTGGCTCCCAGCAAACCCTCCGGCCTTTCACTTGCCCGTCCGTTCTCTCGAAAAATGCCAGATTAACTGTCTGTAGCTTGTGTAAGTACCACAATTTCGACTTTTATTAATGTCTGACAGACTCAAGTCATTCAAATGGTTGACTGATTGATTCAAATGGATTAGCTTGTATTTAAACAAAAGTGGAGGTCAAAAAAGTAATGCAAAAAAAGATTTATCTGAGCAAAATTATTAAAGTGTCTTGGTTGAAGCTCATCCAGCGGGTTAGTGTCTCTGTGATATGCTTCATTAATAATAGCGCGGTCCTCTGCAACGCAGGCTGTGGCATATGGTAAAAGACAGAAGAAGGAAGGGAGCAATTTGCTGTTTGCTCTGAAAAACAAACACGCTAACCAGTCCAGATGGTGGTGAGCGCTGAAAAACGCAGCGAAGGACGGAACAAAACAGAGAAAACTAAGTGGACAAGGGTACAAGGCTGCTTTGACGCATAAACAGATGAAATCTGCTACGCTTTCAAACACACTCAGTGGTTTTGAAAGTCAACTTACAGTTTGCGCTAGCTGCAGTCATGCACCGGGTTTGAGTCTTGCTTGTATAGACGTCTTTCAACTCTCTTGGTATAATATCTTGAATCCAGGACTCAAACCATTGCTAACACAGTGTCAGGAAGGTGGCGCTAACACTGAGCTATGCTAATTCTCATTAGCATAAGTAAAACACTTGGCATCCCCAGTGAGTGCCGTGATTTATTTCTGCTGGTTCAGCCACATGGCTAACATCATCACCGATCAACCTGTCACCTCTCCCAACATTTTACATGCTAATTGGCTGTTTGTGGCTAATCATTGGCCTGTAATGGCGCAGATTACCCCACGCGGCACAGCGTGACGCCCGCTTCCACATAAAATGCGGCTAGCAGAAATCGGCATTTTTGAAAGCAAAAAAGAACAGCTTTTTGAAAACTAATGAGTTTAGCTCACGTACAACGTGTGGAAAAACAAGCCCAAAATTGTACACAAAGTTGTAATGATTACATACATAAATATAAATCACTGAACAATCTGGGTCTAAACTATTGACTAGTTTTTAACATACTTTATATTTGTACATTTTTACAATATTTCTAGAAATCATATCTGATAGATCAGTGGTACCCAAATTTATGAAATTAATCTGTGCCCGACGGCTGTTTCGGAATTTTGTTAGCTGATCTGCATTTTACATCTAATCCGTCTAATCTGTTCATGTCACAAACATTTTTTTTTTACAAATGATAAACTATTATTAATAAATGTAATAAAAACAGTAGTTGTTTGGCATGCTCTTTGACAATTGTTTATAAAGGTACAGTATATAATTATACAGCCCACAATCTCACATGAATCGCCACCTTTGAGTGACATGAGTTTTTGTCAGAATGGACATTTGTCTGTACTATTATTTCTTGCTCAATATTTCAAGTTGATATGTTATTTAGTAAAATTAACTAACATTATGTATTATAATTCAAAATATATAGCATAATATTTGACTAAATTAAATAAGACATTAAAAATACACAAAAAATATAATTTTAATAAATAATATTTCAATGGAAATGTATTTCATTTAATTGATCATATAATTTTATTCGCCTCCAACTAATTTAAGGCTTCAAATAAAGCATCACTAAAATACTACATACAACAGTGTGGCACTAATAAAAAAACAATCGTATATTTCTCAGGAAGATGCTGTGGGGCAGAAACACTTGCATATGCAAGACAGAACTGCTTGAGTTCTCGACATTAACAATGCATCTGCTCCATCACTCTGCTTCATTCAGCTTGTCAAGGGGCCGTTTTAAATAAGAGGGAGACAGAAATAAGAGAGAGAGCAAGAAGGGAAAAGTGGAGGTGAAAGATGAAGCCCAGGGCCTCGCAGGCATGAATCGCACTCTTTTGAAGATGAATAATCCTTTTGAGGGCTATAGCCGGCTAAGCTGATTTACAATTCTGTTTCAGCTTTCTGCTATTATGCCCGTGTGCTCGCCTGCGCCTCCACATGTAGCGGAAGCTAAAGCGAAGGCCCCGCAGACCAGCCCTTTGCTAGCAAAACCAATAATGTTTAGCCAATATTACAAACAAGACTCGCCAAACTTCAGCACGACCTGCCGAAAACATCTGAGCCAGAACTGCAAACTCGGAATAAGCTAGAAGAAATCCTTGTTTTTTCGGGTCAGAGTCCAGCCCAATTGCTTTGATCAGGCCTGAAGTGCATGGGCCAAATGCAAATGCCGTATTACCATGTTTCGCTTTCATCACCGGAAAAAAAAAAACTCAAGAAAAGCAATGCCACTAAACAACAGGGCTGCAGTACAAAAGTCTATTTTGTACAAAACAAAAGTCTGTTTTTTTTTTCTTCAACATAGCATAGGCTTAGCATAGCATCTATGGACAACTTAGCATAGCGTTGAAAAACACAGATTAGAATGTATCGTTGCATCTATAAACAACATAGTTTAGGCTTAGCATAGCATCTATGAATAACATAGACTAGTAAGATGTCTTTAAACTTAGCTTAGCATCTACAGTATGGACAACATAGCTTAGTACTTAGTTGAGCATCTATGCTCAGTCATAAAAGGAATTCATTTGACAATTTGAATTCCAGGCATTTGCTCTGAACTTGAATATTATGAAATAATATTATACGTCTATATGAAAACAAACGTAAACAGCAGTCATGTTTAAAAAACTTCAAACCACACCTGCGTCTTATATACAGAACAAAGTCAAGATTAGATTTTCTTTCCTGTGACTCAATAGGTAATGCACACGCTTTCAACACAAGAGTTGTGGGTTTGGTTCCACTTCAGTGTAATCCAGTGCACTGCGCTTTCATTGGATTGTAATTGGATTTTAAATGCAGACATGTAACTAGAAAACAAAAGCATGCCGTGTTCTTTGAACGCCTGATGATGCATCTGCTCATGTCAGCGCTGGATTCCACCAGTTTAACTGAAGCCCGGCAACGTTCACCTTCCTCAACATGGCAATTAACATACACGGCTCACTAATGTTAGTGATTAAGACCGAGGCGGAAGCTGATTAAAACATTTCCTCTTGATTTACCAACTGTAAACAACTTTCCGGAGACGGAGACTGATGAACGCAGAGCCGCAATCAAGCCGCGACAGGAACGAAGGGAAGAAATCGACTGTAGGTGCTAGAAAGGACTAGATGGGAAGCTCTCTCCTCTCTCTCCTTCCTCCTCTCAAAAGATGAGAACTCTGACTACTTAATTGGAGGAATCAAATTTAGTCAAGCACCCTGTTGGCTCAGACCTACATCATTAAAGTTGCCAGCTAACAAACATCAAAAACCAGGCAGCATTAATGAGGCAGATGTATTAATTTCCCATTTATGAGCAGCTAAGCAACTCTCTTCTCCCTCTCTCCTCTTTCATTCTGACAGAACTATTAATGATCTTTAATGCCCCACAGGCAGTAATAGGCCCCACTGGGAGAGCCGAAATACAGCGATTTGTATGGAGGATTTAGACATAACGGGGAAGAGCAAGAGAGGGAAATGTGCTCTTGGCTCTTGGGACGGAGCGTTTGATCAGGCCGGTGTCTCTCCGAGGAGTTCGGCCCAGCGCTGGGATGGAATAATAAACGTCAGGATGTAGATGAAATCAAACCGGCTCTTTGGAGACGAGCAGAGAGAGAGAAAGAGAGAGAGAGAGAGAGAGAGAGAGAGAGAGA
>SOMO01000008.1:758121-775012 GCA_028128575.1 Paedocypris carbunculus | reverse complement strand
AAAAAAAAAAAAAAAAAAAACTAAAGAAATTACATTTTAAAATATAAGATAGAAGAAAATCAGAAAGCGAATAAAATATATAATGCTATCTTTACTCAAAATCCAAAACCTTATTTTTGTCCACATCATGACATCTTGACTGAACTTCAGTTCATGTGGAGAGAGAAACAACTGCACCTGAACGAACGAAAAACCAAGTGAGCTCCATCCTGACTGATAGAACAACTGAATGTTCCAGTCACTCAAGCAAACAAACAAAACAAGGAAGTTTTCCATTTTCCTAAAAATATCTCCCGCTCCTGTCTGTTTGTGAGCTAAAGCTTTTAACAATTCCCCAAAGTGCGGAGAAAGTCGAAACACAAATCGCTGGCTGCTAGAACGCAGCCGGATTCGTGTTAGTATTCACGTGTTTGCTGTTCTACAATAAACCACACCACAGATTAACCCAGATAAATAAGCTTCCTAGCAAATTAACCTACAAATTATCCATGCAACACACAACATGTTTCAAACCCAGAGCTTTTCTGGAGGTGGCGCGCTGTAAGCCTTTTGTTTGTTTGCATATCTCGACGTTATTGTGCTAATTTAAGGCGTCTCTGGAGAGATTCTGAGCAGATCTAAACCAAGTCATGAGCTTATTAACAAGAAAACCTTCCTGGTTCCACTAGCAGCGTTTATTCTGCTGGCACACTGGGATCCGTTGCTGTTTTTTGTGACGTAAAGTAGAATCTCGGTTTATGAAAGATTCTCGAAGATGCGCCTAGTTGTGAAGCCACTACACACTTGGCTGATCTACACGAGTCATACTCATCTTCCTCCCATCGGCACCACTTCCTGCCGTCAGACAGTTTGCGAAGAGTCAGATACCAAACTTTAAACACAGCAAGGAGGACTTGGAAAGAGGAATTAAGAGGGAGATTGCAATCCAGCTGGATTGGGCCTTACAACGATCTGTAGGTCCAATACAGTAGCTTCCTGCTTCAGTACGCAGACTGAACCGGTGCATACTTAACCAGAAATTAATTAGTGCCAAAGCAGTTTCACTAGCCAAGCCACATTTTACATGTAAATGCTATCTGTTTCATGACAATACACAAAAACAATGTTTTATAATGGCAAAATATTGTTAATAAATGTAATAAACATGTTGCATTACAGTTGTTATGTCTGCCCTTGGCAGGTGCTTAAAAAGATATGCAATGATACCGGAGACGATCTTACAAGCGGTTGTTTATTCCGCCATCTTAAAAAAACACGTCACTCAAATCTCTGAGATTTCAAAAATTGTGCGCGAATGGTGATGTCATCTGGTCACGCTGCAGCTTGGCGTCCACAGCGGGTCTTCACAAGCAGCTTATAGTAAAACTAGCTTAACATTCTTGTCACTACAACATTTTGACTTTCAAATTGCAAAAAAATGTTGCAACTCTTGACAAAAATTTTGTTAGCAAAAACATTTGTAAGTCGGAATAACTAGAACTTGGATTTGTCGCATCCAAACGTCAAAGAAACCAACCTCAATACCGCAAAATCATCTTCAGTTTAAACAAAACGGTTTCTCTTTTCCCTTCAGTAAGAGCTTTCTCAGTGGTGTAGAGTTATTCCGTTATAATAGCTGACTGCTTTAGAAAACAAATTTTGAATTGAAATTCATAATAAACTCTATTGAGAAAATTGCATTTGCTTCGAGACCAGTTTGTTTCACAAAAAGAAATTCTCTAAAAAATTGTTAAAATTAAAAAAAAAAAAAACAGTTTGTACTCCACCTATTGTGGGTGACGGCGTTGTGTTTTAACGCAATTAGAATTTTCATTTTTACAGTCACTGCTGTAATGATAGGCTAATTCCTTCTGACGTTTGCTCCGCATGTTAAGACTGTTAAGTCGCTTGATTGTAGCGAGCAGCTTTGCGGTAATCTCTAGCAAACAGCGACGACTTCAGCGGAGTTAATTGTCAATTAGCTAGTTGCGTTTCGAAGGTACGTCCACAAAACCGCTCACTCCGCTCACAATTTGACACAATTCCCTGAGCACGGAGAGCACACGCAGAGACAATATGGCCGTGCAGATACCAGACTCATTTCCTGAGAGCCGTGTGAATCAGCTAGTTGTTCATTGGCAGGTTGAGCCCAAAGCGATAGCGCGATAGAGCCCACAGCTGGGACGGAGCGATAGCGGCTTTCCGTCTGATAGCGGCAGCCGGCCTGTATAATGAAGGAGGAGGTGTACGCCGACGCTGATTTACAATCGTTTTTCTAATACTTTATCAAATTGTGGAAATAAGATAAAGTTTCAACATCAGTGCTTAAGGTCGTGTGGTGTCATGATTCAAGTTGTTGAATTATTAGCCAAAATCAATAGTGAATCCGAACAAATAGTGCCTTTTAAAATAATATTTTTAGGCATTGATTCAAATATTTTAATGTAATAATTCACATAATTGCCTGGGATTGATTGTGATTTATTGCATTGTTTTATGTACAATAAAACAGCCAGTCCCTTCGTTTTTTACGCTCTATTCTTACGCCGTGTTCTGTATTTGCTGTAACTCTTTGGAAAGTCGATAATAAATGTTTGCAATTCTGAAATAAATAAATAGCAAAAATCATGACATTAAAATTATCTAATGAACTTCTCTCATTCCAAAATTTCAGTTTTGAAAATTATTACTTTGCATGATATAGGCTAAAGACATTGCGTATATGACCTGATGTCTGAGCGTGGCGAAACATGGCAAAGACAAACCCATCTCATCTGCTGTCAAATATAATCGTAAGAAAAGCAATACCTAGAAATTTGAGGCCTTCAAAAAAGAGTTAGTGGCCTGTGTAGAAAAGATTCCGAACACAATAGAAAGTCTACAACAGTCTATCATTCAATTGTGATTAACCAATCGCAGGACACACGATTTGGGTTGTTGGCCAACCAATCACAGAGAGGGACACAGAGAGTCTCACTCTGCTACTCATTAAACTAATACAATTTGAACTATTACAGTGTTTATTACAGATCACACCTAAACCTGCTGCCAGTCAAAGGCTTCTGTCAGTCTCCACTCAAGGCATCAATTTAGTTTTGCCAAACGATGACTGAAACCACACATTCATCAAACCGCTAAATAAAATATTCAACTGTCAGATGACAAATTCAATCCAGATCCTATTTGAAAGCAATTAAACTTTAAAAGCCTTTCAATACCCAACGTCATCTCCGTCTTCCCGAGAGTGATGGAATCCATCATTCTTCCGTCTGCACTGATCGATGCCTTTTTTATCATGATATGTTTCGAAAGTGACTTATGAAACTCCCCCTTCCCTCCAGCTCCCGACCATTTCATCACTGCAGTATTAGGATTGATGGCACTGCAGCGAGGGGAGATTAATCAAGCCCAGAGCCCCCTCCGAAGCGCTCTGTGCTCGACTGGGGCTGGCTGGGAGAGACGTGAGGGCACGGTGCCGGAACAGGCCTATCATTGGAACGGCTTTCTAGGGGACCTAGATTCATTGCGCCCACAGGCTCTCATGATCAAAAGAGCATTCTTCTTCGCCAATGCCCACCCATCCTCCCTTCATCCACCATTTTTCTCTCTTTCTCTCCCCCTCCACCAGTCTGGGTCTCCTCCAGGACTCGTCTCCAGAATTGATTTCCCAGGGACGGCACCTCGTGCTGCTGTAACGATCAGGCTGTGGATCATTAGTTTAGAGCTGTGTTTTCCACTGCCCAGAACCCCGAGGCTCATACATCTTCCCCTCCTGTGCCCAGAGTGCCGCCCTGCAAAGATCTCATCACGCACACACACACACACACACACACACACACACACACACACACACGCCTTTCCCAGTATTTGGATGCATCGGACCCATCCATCTTTGTCTGACTATGCCAATGGCTTTTAGTAGTGCTGCAAGAAAAAAGATGAAGAAAGCGAGGGAATGATAAAAGGATAGAGTCTGTGACTTTTACAGATGGCGAGGAGGGGAATGATACAGCGTGGTGCTCAACCTTCCATAAAATGGGGGCCAAACTCGACTCTGCTGGGAATTTTGTGAAAAATGTAAAGTTACTAATTTTTCATCCTTCAATGTTTATTTTATTATCGTAACGTCTGCAGGGTTTTTTTTTTTCAGAAACCAGCTTCCAAATGCTTGGTTTGAGATTTGTTAAGTTGATTCTCAGACAAAATGAAGATGGACTATATATGGTTCAACAACATATGTTGTACAGTTTTTTTTGGAAATAAAAATGTGGAAATAGACTGTTAATCCGCCGCACCATACTATAAAAATACAATATTATCATTTATAATTAAAAAAAATGCCATTCAATCAAATTTTGGCATCTGATTCCATAAACCGCTTTAATGCACACAGTTGGTGTCAGGTCCTTCCTTAAATCTTCCCCATTAGCTATTAGAAACTGAACCTCACATGAATCCTGACATGTCCGAGACTCGTCACATAAAAGACTCAAGTCGCTCATGATGAGGGGCATCAAAAACACATTGTCACTGTCGCCAAGGTCCTTATTATCTTTGGCTCAGGAACAATGTGTTCTGATTTGGCCCTCTTGCAGGCCGTCAATGAGCTTTATAAGAAAGCTGATTGGAGCTGTTGAGACGCCGATGGCTCACGGCGAGACTTCTTAAATCCGGCCTCATTGCCATGCAGTCTGGCCAGCTTTCCCCCCAAACCACCCGCTCTCCGGGTCTCCATGTCGGCACAGAACAACAGATTGGCTCGCTGGGCTGTGATCCGAGGGCAGTAAACGTTTCAGGAATGATGTCGTGTCACTCTCTAAACACTCTGAAGAACGGACATCTTTAATGGGTTTCCATTAACCTAACAGTAAATCACTCTGCCAACTTTCGCTTTCAATCCCATGTCCAACAATAGCAATAAACCAACGCGATACCAACGGTGTGACGGCGAGCGAAAATGAACGCAAGCAGATGTAAATGCGACCAGAGCGGGTTCATTGCTCTTTTGATTGAAACCTGTTCCAAAATGTGACTTTGACATAAACGCAAACTAAATGGAATGGCAGTGCTAAAAAGAACGAAGCCGCCCTGAAATAACTCATTCTCTCAGCCGTACACATCCCCGCTAACTGACGGCTCCTGGCTCCGGAACTTTCTGGAGCTCTGCTGCGCTTGGATCCAACACTGATTTACAGCTGTGCTTTAGTGGATCTAATAAGCCGGGCAAATGCCTCCCGTTGGCCTGGCACCAGCCCACTGCCTTGGTCCTAATTATTCACATATTTTGGCAGCAGGTTTCTTCGCTGCGTTCCTCCCTTCCTGACTCACTGAGAACAGACAGAGAGAGAGAGACACACACACACACACACAAGGCTCTTAATCAGAGTATATCAGTTAAATTAAACGAGAGCAGAATGAAAAGAACGCTTTGCTGAAATTCCCTGGCTCAGGCCAAATGAGTTGAGTCTGGGCCAGACGGGTGAAATAGGAGTTGGCTGAGGAGAAACGAGCGTGTGTGTGTGTGTGTGTGTCCCACTAGCTAGAAGATCCAGGCACAGAAATTGGAAGACAGACTTGCTCCTGTCTATCTCTTCGTTGCATCTACCTATCCATCCGTCCAATTATCTGTCAATCCATTCAATTAGATTGAAAGCCAAGCCTGGATTCCCAGCCGCTCTGATAAGACGCAACCGTTGTCAGCACATGGAACTGAGAGACGGTGTTAATTTCTTGCAAAATAGGAAAAAAAGAAACCGAAATACGCAAGAGGAAGAGCGAAGGCTTGACGTGTGGGGAAAAATATGGTATCACAGCTTGCCTAAGGGAAGCCTGCCACAAAACTGCCTTAGTCTTTCTTGACGGGCCTGAGACTGTCAGTGGAATCTTCTGATGTCACTTCCTCCCCCGACAGCACTGACATGAGTATGAGCCGGGGGAGGGAGGGAGATAGAGAAGGACTGCTCCTCGCTGCTGTATTCTTTAATGTCGGCTCTTTTATCGAGGATTCAAGCTGTCAGCTGTAATCAGAGAACTACTGGTGCGGAGCAGAAAAGATAAGACCTGCCTGTCAACAACCCATCATGCACTTCACACATATGCTTGTACTCGACTCACTCATCACACCGTCCCCTGAGTGAGGAAGAGACTGGGGTGGGGGGAAGTGGCTGACAAAAAAGAAAAATGCAGGTAAAAAAGAGACAAGAATAAAGACAAATTGTGGGCAAGAAGTGCAGGGACAGCAATGACAGAGAAGGTAAAGGCCACAATGGAATTTAGTAAACATTGGGTTTCAGGTCTTAGGAACGAATGCTTGATGAAAATCCCGTCTGAGAAATGTCAAATCCTTTTGTGTCTGCTTAGGAAATGTACTTTTATTTGTCTGACGCATTTATTAAAAGATTGGTTTCTTGCTCAAAGATACGTCAGATACTGTACTTTGAACCTAAAACCTACTGTCCTAATGTGCATAATTCATTTCGGCAACGATTTAGAGTAACAATAAAGAAATAAAACAATAAACTGTAAGAGTGTAATCGGGTGGATTTATACAGTTGGATGGGTGGTTGCATCCAGTTGAACAAAACGTGCTTTATTATAGCAAGCGTCACCATTTTGACTTAAGCTAAAAGCATTTGTTGGCGCGTTTTTCAGTCGTTCTGCCCGAGGAAACAAGCCCACGAGCAAACATCTTAGTATTCATCATGAAAAACATTCACTCATGGAACACAACAGCAACTTAACAAGCAAGAATGTGTCTGTCTCTCTTCTCTTTTTCTCCTCCTTTTCCCTCTGTCTGTCAGTCTTCTTTTCCTCTGTCTCTTATTCTCCTCTTTCCTTTCTGTCTCCCTCTCTGTTTCTGTGTCATCCCTTCTTCTTGCTTTTCTCTGTCTGTCTTATTATCTGTCTCTCAGAAAGGAGGACACTCTCTTGCTCTAGCTTTTGCTTTCCTCTCTCCCTACTACCAAAGTTTTTCAATGCTTTTCTTCTAAAAGATCAAGATCAGCTTTCTGTCTGATGTTTTCATCCATCCATCCACCCACCCACACACACACACACACACACACACACACACACACCCATCCATCTATCCAGCCCTATGTCCACAGTGAAATCATACTTTGTATCTTCAAAAGGCAAGAAAACAACACGGCAACATTGAGTCTGTCGGGCTGAGCAGTTCCATTTCATTGGATTAGCTTCAGGACATTAATGAAATCCACATTATAGCAACACAAACTCACATTTGTCCACGGCACGATATCAGCCACAGCAGAAAAAGCAAACTCCTGGTGCAGGCCGGCTGAAGTCAAACGCTATTTGGTTATCGTTTATTCCACGACATCCTTGGCTGTCGACTACTAAATAAAACAGCTGATCAATAACTCAGGGTCATCCAAACTCCCACAATGCACCTACGCTCCAAGTGACGGATGTGCAGTAAAAAAACTCTCGGCCTCTTCTATCGCACATGAAGGAAAACGGAAGGTGACATTAAATTAGGATCTAAGAATAAGACGGAGAAAAATATATTAAAATAAAGGAAATGATGAATAATGCATAGAAAATGTTTAAACAAGCGCATTCAGTGGAAGGTCTCTCTCTCTCGCTCTCTACAAGAACACACACACACGCCTAAACATGCATTTTTATCATAGAGGGGTTGCGTCGTTGACTCTAACCATCAAAATACGCTTTACTCTAACCTTAACAAAACTACTGTAACTCAGCACTAAAATCCTGATCGTTAAACAGGCCTAAAACGTTGTGAGGGCCAGCCAAAGATCCCACAAGTGCCCATAGGGACGCTTCTATGATCCTACTTTAACATAAATGCCTGTACACGCACACACACACACACACACACGCACACTTTCATTACATAATCAAACATAATTAATACACATAATTAATTAACACATTTAGTTAACATTTTAATAAGTTTGGAATTGAAATAGTTCAAACGTTGTACGTTTGCAAAATGTCAGAGGCGTTTTAAACAGACTTCACACTCTTGCTCTGGGAACTAATAGTCTTGGAACAAACACATGCAAGCAAACAAGTGCCTTCCACTTCTAGAACTTGTTGTCAGACGTCTCAGCACGACTCCAGCGAGAGGATTTAAAGAGAGCAAAGCTTCAGAAGATGAACCTACTACTGCAGGAAAAATGAATGCCTGAAAAACATCGTTTTGCCTTTATGTGTATATACTGCACAACATCTTTCTGCCATTATTAGATAAACATGATCTAATCCATTGCCCAGATACGTGAGTGAGGGTGTGTCTGTGTGTCCCGCTCTGTCATTTTGTTTTCTGTTTTTTTTTTTTTTTTATTTTTCTATTTTTATTAATACCATGCTATTTATATTTACTAACCACCATGAAACGTATTGTGTGTGAGAATTGAACTTCTTAGTAAACTATTTCTCTTAACCTGATTAAGCACTAAACACGCTGTACAAACCTACACTAATGTGACAATTACCTTAAATGAGACATTTCCCCAAAACGGTTAGAATCACCTTCTACTGTTCAACTACTAAAAAGAAGAAACTAACCATTGACTGAGGTTCATTAATCTTCATTTCTCTCCAGTGGGCCACTTAGTGTCAGTGATCTGTCTGGAGACGCTGCCGCTTACATCCTCACTTATAGAGGGACTGGACACAATCGATGCCAGTCCTGCTCTGGAGGCCTGAGGGAGCGTTGTGGAGGTGTTTAAACAGGTCCTGAGAACAGCCAAAACGACAGCGGAGGGATCGCCACACCATTGCATCACATCACTGTCGGACGCCAGAGAAGAAATCAGCTCCGGTCGCCATGCAGGACATCAGCAGGGAGTCCTCATTATTCCTAGTCAGTACTGGCTGTCACAATGGGTGTAGGTGTGGGACACACACACACACACACACACACACACACACACACACACAATGGAGGGGCGTAAGATAGCAGTTCCTGCTGTCGTATGGGCAATTTATTTATATATTTGCTGTCTGACACCCTGGACCCTTAAGCTTAGACAATAGGGCTGTTTTAATAAGAGCCAAAATGTCTCCCATGAGGCTGCGGTTGCAGATCCAGCTGGGGTTTCCGTTTAATTTCCCTCAGGCCGGCAATGTCTTGTACACATAATTGGAGCCGCACGCACAACAGGCTGAGGTCTTTTGTCGCTCATCCTCGAGGGGTTAATCAGGACACAGACGGACACGCTTTTCCTGACCTGACCTGTTTTTGCAAAGCTGAACACCCACCAATTATTCTGCTGTAACAAGCGTGTTGGTGAACACTTGGGACGGGAGACAGAGGACGGTGTTTGGCGGTGAGTTTGTGCGTTCGCCACGTGTAGAGGAACGCTTGTAATTGGGGTGATTTGGTTGAAAAGTATCGATGTGGAACGCTCTCTGGGGAAACTTGGGCGAGCAAACAAGAGGTCGGCGAATTGGCACCGTCTACTGTCAAAAAAAAATGATGTAAATATTGTTGTATTGGTGTGTGTGTTCCATATTGAATAAAATTCCAAATCAGACAAAATTCCATATAAGGTTTAAAGATGACATAAGTCATCGACAAAGAAATACGGTTAGGTTGTGGTGGATATTCAAACACACACGTATAACTGCTGATGTGTGTGTGTGTGTGCGCGCATATACCTTCCTCTGTATAAAAAGAGTTGGAACGTTGTGAGAGGTGAGAATGTTCGTGTTCGCCTACACCGTGTCATCAAATCCCACTCGTAGGCTTGATTCCGGGCCCATGCCGTGGCCGTATACATTATTTAAAGCAGATAAGCGTCACCCTTGCTCTCATTCATATTCATGAAGGCAGAGATCCAGGCGAATCTCAGGCCAGGTGAGACGAGAAGAACCTCACCTACACGTCTCATCTGGAAAGGAATATTCGAGATAACTCGCCGCACATGCAGGAGAGAAAAAAATCTCCAAAATGCACTCATACAAGGAAGGAATTTAACAGCAGTGGTTCTGAAGCGAGCATTACCTTACAAGCTCAAATTTAATTACTGCTTTTCAATCAATGTGTTAAGTGGAACGTTATAAAAGGCCAGGTACAAAAATATATATAGCAATAATCACACTTTCAGTTAACAATGGTTAATATTTAATTACGAGATGCAGAAGATATTTATTCAGGAATGATATGAATGTGTTTTAGCCACATGCTAGGTTTGTAGATTACAGCACTGGCGCCATTATGTTCCGCTTTGCTGTGATCTAATGCTTCATCAATGTACAGCAATTACAGAAAAATCTTTCTTTTCAATTCCATTTCAAGGACTTGGCAACCTTTTTAAATCACACGGGTGCATTATTACCTTTCATTGGCGCAAATGAATGCCAAGGTCGAGGGCTCTCGGGAAGTTAAGAATGCAAAGCAAAGCACATTATACCTGCGGTGTTAGTCGATGTGAAACCTAAAAAAGTCGCTGAGTTCTTCCTGACTGGTTACACTTTCTGGTGGCCGCTGCTGTTGCTGAATACGGCATAATAAAATGGAATATAATCAGAACGGACGAAAGGCTAATCAGAACAGTTGAAAGTACATGTGAAAAATTATTATTTTCCTAAAGATCAAGGAAATGATTGAAAGGAGACCAAAGGACGTTTTCTGTTCCTGGTTTTTGCCCCCATCAGCAGTAGCACATGGCCCTGGTAGTGCTGGACCAGAGCACTGAGCTCTCCTCGGGGGCCGCATAGCCATCATAGACCACTCTTGTGCAAGTCTGTGCTGCGTGTATGTGGGTGTAAAGAACTCAGGGCATCAGCAAGGTTCGGCGTGACCAGAGGGGAAAGTAAGATGCTGAATCTACACTAACACTTCTTACGCTGTCCACAGGTTAGAAGCAAGTGTTAGCACCTAGATATAAGCCATGACAGAATGAGGCTCTGCCTGCTGGGGAAAGAGTATGGATGTAAATGTGTTTGTGTGCGTGCATGTGTGTGTGTGTGCGTGAGTGTGTGTGTGTGTGTGTGTGTGTGTGTGTGTGTGTCGGCACTTGTGATAGCAACCAGAGGTCACTTGGAGTCATTACTGGATGCCTTGGGGCATAGTTATATTCCCTGCTCAGCACAATAATTTCTCAATTTGACATACATAAAAACATTTGAACAAGTGTGTGTGTGTGTGTGTGTGAATCTGATGTATCCCAAAATAGCATGCGATTAATTGTGTTGTTAAAAGGGAATTTCATTGTTGTCATAAGTGCACTTCAAAGTCCAAGAATAGTTGTCATTTATAAATTCAACTGGTTTACATACTTAGAGTTTTGTTTTTACAGACACGACACTACTAGAATATAAAATGTAGCTGCTACAATTAACAAGTGTGAAAATGATGTGTGTTTCTACAGACGCGCACACAATTACACAAACAAACACAAAATATCAGCACAAGGACTGAAAGAAAAATGGCCACAATTACAAGTGAGTGTGAACCATTTTTCAACAAACTTGCTCCCAGTGGATCCAACTGCATCAAGACACAAACTAAACCATTATCTCCATGAGCACGTGAACAGTTTCTCCAATTAACAAGGTCTGGATTTCTTGACGCCTTTGTTCTTGTCTACTTTGCACCCTGAATTTTTTAAATGATAGGAACAGCAACAAAAAATGCAGGTAACCATCTCGCCTTAGTGCATATGACACACAATGCAGCCACTCTCATGTTCACTGTCCCATGGTGCTCCCAACACACTGAGGGTCTCCTTAATTGGTGTCAATCAAACAGCAGAGCTCAAATATGGTGTTTCGAAGTCTGACTCTTTCTCCCACAATGCAACACTCCAGCAGACAGGAGAGAGAGGGACAGCCAGGGGTGAGGGGGTTGTGTATGACTGCATAGCCTGCTGACCTGCCCATCCATCAAACAGCATGCGTCACCCTGCTCTTTAGCTCACTACATCCTTCTGCTGTCTGGCGGCTCTGAGGGGCTGTAAGGTCGCCGGATAATTTTGGCGCTAGGCCCCTGTAATGAGACCTGCCTGTGCACACCGACAAGCGATTAGCCCTCCACACACATGATCCGTCTTCCTGCTGGCATTTTAAACACTGACCTTGCCTGGAAATAAACGGCTAAAAATAGGCGTTTCAATCTAAAAAGCATTAACGAAAATATAAACACGTCGTTAAAAAAACACCATGTACCTCCAGAACGCAAGAGTAAGAAAATATGGCGCAGTGGGTGTGTATCGGACTGGCTTTGATGGAGATTGTGTCAACACAGCAGCAGGGTGCCGATGTAGGTCCGCAACAGGGTCCAGCTTCGGCCTCAGTAGGTCTCTGAAGCATCAATCACCCTGCCAGGCAGTCGACTCAGGGGGGATTGCCACTGAACCAACTGGGGAGCCCAGAAAGAGAAGGAAAGAAGGAGCGAAGGAAGAAAAGCCAGTAAAAATTTAATGCACTCCGCAGAGCGGTCGTGTCATACTTGGTTATGGAAAATAATCCCAGATGCTTGCAGTGGCTGAAATGGAGCCGTTATGTGCATGGTCTCCTAACTCTGTCTGACAGCTGTGATGTACGACTACCATTACCGGAAAATATCACTTCAACTAACCTGTGATCCGGCTCCACTCAGGGTCACATTATCCACCAGGAACAAATTACACCAGAGCCCTCCCCCCACCTCGACTTGCAGCCTTCTTGCGGCGCAACCCAACCCCAAAGTAAATACAAATTTCTTACATGGCCTGGTAGAAACGAGAGGTCGTTCGTTGGCTATGACAATGCACCGCAGAGTGACGGAGATGATGAAGTACGTGACAAATCACGGGCTGACAGCCCACTCTACAGCAATCAGCCTCCGTCTCAGCCTCACGAGCGCCCACTCAAGCCTGTAAACACCCCTCTGCTCGCTCCCTCCTTTTGCTCCCTCTTTTTGTCAGATGCAGAGAGGGAAAAACACGTAATCTTTTACTGTTGACAACTTGCTCGCGAAGCTTTATTACCCGCTTCGCTGTGCGAAAGTGCGACGAGGACATAAAGCGACAACAGAAAAAACATTTTATGTTCTGGCGCTCGGGCTGACTGATGGAGGGACTAATGCGCCTCTCCTCCTCCTCCCCTAGTTGCCGAAGGGCAAACATCATCTAGAAACATAAGAGAGCAGGTGAACGCCGGGGAAAGGGGGGGAAAAAAAAAGCAAAAGCCTGGAAAAGCAAAAGAAAGCGGAGACGTTTTTGTATACACACGAACAGGTCTGATCGCAGAACCCACACGATTTCAAGTCAGCGAGGGTCTAAATAGGAGCCAAGGGAAGGAAATTACAGCACTTCTCCAACACTAAACCACTAATAAATGCGCAGCTGCTTCCAAATGGTTTCATCTGCCCTTGGTCACACTAAGATGGGAGGAAAATACACGGGGAAAAAAATACAAAAGGCCTGCGAGAAGAGTGAGAGCTGGAGGAGTGTTAAAAGAGTTCATCTCTAAGGTCTTCCTAGTTTCCTTTTTCAGGTCTCATTGAGTACATTAAAACACTAGAGGACATTCATTTGGAGCCAAAGGTGGGACGCTTTAAAGGTACTTAAGACTAATCTCTCCACGTTTGTGCAATCGGTCATCTCCAGCTACCTCTTAAAGGTAATGGCCTGATAATTGATTACTGCACATTAAACCATTTTTCAACACACTTGCTCCCAGTGGAACCAATTGCTTTTAGCATTAAACAACATCAAGACACAAGCGGTTGATTATAATGCAATTTTAAACCATTATAACATAATACATTCGAGAGAACGTCCGATATTTTGTCCTTTTTTTTTAAATCTATTAGCAGCTTGACAAGTGCGGTTGTCTCAGGTGGCCACGTTGAAGCCTTTCCATGTGTAGTTTGCATGAACTTCCCATGTTTGTGCAAACGTGTGGCTGTATTTCCATCCCTGACATGCATTAGCGACCTGTCGGAAGAGTGCTGTCTTCTGTAGCTTAAAAGTGCAATGACTGGTTCCAGCTCCCCAGCGCCCAGAAATGGACAAAGCACCGTGGAAAGTGGACAGAAAGATAGGCCAATAGAGAGAGGCAATGTGATTAGGACAAAAAAGCAAGTCAGGCTTGAACCTGCATCTTTGGTGAGCCCAGAGAGCCTCTTATCCTTAAATGGCATCCTTTTTATGGCACATATATATAAAGTGAGTTTCTGAGGTTGGTGAGCGGCAGTAAGCCTGAGCACATGTGCTGATTTGTTACTGGCTGAAGTCACCACAGATTCACTTCAACCTCGATGGTCTTTAAATGCTCTCAGATGGCATGGAGCTGTTAGTGTTAACTGCATGAAAAGGGGACGTTATTGGATCCGGGCAGGCAGGGAACATCAAACAGCCCGTCGGCCTATGGAGTCTCTTTCTCTCGCCAACCGCAGCAGACATAATAATCCCCCCTGAGCAGCCGGTAATAAAACGGGGTCCTACCTGCTCTCTAATAACACTGACTTCGCTTGCGCAAATTGGGGCAAGAAGAAGGAGCTGGGGGTTCAATGGCTGAGCTGTTGCACGAAGAGGTGAGAACTAGACCCCTGGCACACGAGGGACAGACTGAGGAAAATGAACCTAACAGAGCATCTTGAGACCCAACGGGAGCCAAAGAAGCTGAATGTGGAGGCTAGCCATGGTTGCCCGGGCCAGCCAAACTCTTTCAGAACATTCTGGGCTGCCTTCTGCCAATTCATCCAGCAGCAGGGGAGATAAGAGAGCGAGCCAGGATTGGCAGACTGCAGAACTACGGCAAACATCCAATTCGAATAGGCCGGGAGCGCATACAGAACAGTGTACAGACTGTACCATTTAATAAATCTCTTGCTCTGCTCCAAAGCGAGTTGTTGAACGAGATGTGCCATTCAACACTCTGACACTTGATGCAAGACATCACACACACAAACACAGAGCACCACTTTCACTAAGAAAAGTACAGCTAGATTGTTGGGTTATACCTAGCGTTCCATACTTACTGAAGACCTTCAAATCCAATTACCTTACATTAAGACCATATTCTGCCACCGTATTTACATTCATACCTAAAAATTAACATCTCTTCTGGATAAACAGTAATGGCATATATGCCATTAAAAAATTGTGATTTTGAGTGGCTGTGTGTTTTCTGATTTCCCCCCAAGAAAACAAATTTGTCTGTAGATGGAAAGCACTGACCTGGCAAAGATACTGGTTCGCCTTCCCTGTGGATGCTAAATTACACTGTCCCATAACTTTGACTGGCAAGGGAAATGCGGCTGTTTCCAGTCATACAATAAAACCTTTAAAATGGCTGTTAACGCAACACTCGAGCAAACCCGCGTCAAGAGTCGTTGACGGAGAACGATTCCTCTGAAGTGCTCGTACATCTGTTTGGAACGCGAGCTTGTGTTCTTTTGTTTACCTAACAAACCCTTCTTTTGTTTTGACACATAATTAATCAAAGGCAGAGAGACTGACGCGACATAGTGAAAATCATTAGAGGAATAATGAGAAGCAGGAACACGGCGATTAACGTCTTGCACAGCACATCGCAGCGGCAACAAAAAAGAGCGACGACTGACGCCGCTAATTTCACTCGCCGTCAACAAACAGCTAGCAATTTCCGAGAGACGTAAACGTTCAGGATGAGTGAAAAATCAACATTAGCGAGTAGCGATGCTATTGTTCAGCGCAACAGTAAATACGTGGAATGATGTACGTGAAGCCTTCTAGCGCCATTTCTACTTTGCATTAAATGTACCCCGGAGCGACCATAATGCATGAAAATCACACATTTAAATAATAACAGCTTCCTTGTGATAAAACGTCTAATAAGTTTGAATTCTGACTGATAAAATACTCCAGATATGATTGATTCAAATCCACAGTACGCAAATTTCATATTGTATGCCATGTATAATGGGAAAAAGGGGGAAAAAAGTGTTGAATATTAATGTGTGAAAAGGAACTTGTGAAGCTTTTTGGAGTTTCACATACCATTTAGTTATTCATAATTAATGCACAGTTAATTAAAGACTTCTCACAGTCATTACCAGGATGATAATTCTAATTAAATAGAAACACACTTTTAAAGAGATTCTAATATTGGATTCTCACTGAGTCAAGTTTGATTAAAAAAAAAGAACAAAGATCAGATTAGAAATGCAATCTGAGGTAAAAACGTATAAACGCACCAATAATGGAACCATGGCAACTATTACCTTTACAATAAGTAAATATTTGCATATTGATCTATAGTATAGATTTATTATAAATATAGATTTTGTATAGTTTAGCCAAAATGCAGTTGCCCTGTTGAAAGCGTTTAAAGTGTGTGTGTGTGTGGGTGTGTGTGTGTGTGTGTGTGTGTGTGTGGGTGCGTGTGTGTTTTTGCCTACTGTACATACTCTTGGATTTTTCTTTGTTATTTTGTTGCATGTGTTACAATCACTATAAAGTCTATAGTTTTTTATAAAATTTACAAAGTATATAAATTATATTTAATGGAAACATTTGTTCTACTTCACGTGTAATAAAGTGTTTGACTTTGGTTCCTACCTTGTCTTCTTGGTCACTCTCACTGTCACACTGCAAGAGAAAGAGAAGAAGACATCAGTGAACATTACGATGGGCTTTTGTGCTCTAAGGCCATGATGAAGTGGAACTGTGATTTGGGGGTCTTGGGGGGTTCGGCTCATCAGTGAAGTGATACACGTCTAAGCAGGAAAAGGCTGCGCTTATCTCACTCAGTGGCTAGGCCTCATTACCTACAGCCATTACCACTAGCAAGGCCTTTTCTCCCCGACACGGACCACCATCACGTCTCATCAGGCACATCACACACACTGCCATTGTTCAGAGGAAAGAGAGGATTCGACAGTGGAAGGCCTGAACTTCATTCAAGGAACTAGTAGAGATGTGTCATCAGTCAACGCTCATGTGTTTTA